>CBVK0101730668.1:0-18643 GCA_900067695.1 Picea abies | reverse complement strand
TAGAGAGATCCCTCTCTGAAGTTGGAAGGGCTAGATCCCAACTTCAAAAGCGGTTGGATAAAATTACCTCTCGTAGATTTCTTCTTTCTAACAACCTCTAGGAAATTTACAGAGTGCTAACACGTTTCAATTTTTTTTTTTTTAAATTGGGTATTTTTCCAAGAGAAAGTCAAATATCCAATTGGTTTCTACAAATTCTATTCAATTCTTTTTATAATTTAATATAAACTATGTCGCCCCCCTTTTCCCTTAAAAATACTGGAAAAAGAAAAAAAATAAATTCTTCCTTCTTTGGCTGAAGAAAGAGCTCTGATACCACTTGTTAAATGCATAATATATGAAAATAGAATCACATACAAAATATCCAAGAATAATATATAAATTCTTCACTCTTTATTGATACTAAAACCCTTAAGATAGGGATACACCTTACAATTGATCCTCTTATTGAAGGAGTCCACTCCTATTCACTTACCTCTTTGAGGGGGAATCCTTCTAATGAGATAAGATACAAACTAATAATATTCAAACACTACCACATATGGTGTTTAATTCCAAAAGAGAGTTCCAAAGATACAGATAAAATCAACTGTACCATAAAAAATTACTAAGTAATTATCAAAATTTCTTTACTTTTTATCTTGGTGACTTAACATTTGTAAGACTTCCGACTACGTCCAATCATAATCAAAATTCTGAATCCTATTCGATGGTTTGGAATAAATGCATCCTCTTAACCTCTAATTACATGTGTCACCCCATCGTCAAATGAAGACCACAGATACGTGTTTATAAAACCATGAGTTATAGAAATTGACTCCAGGACCTATAAATACATGTAAAGTTAGTTATGATAATATTATGTAACTGACCTATAGGTTGAGGTTTCCCCCACTATATGGGAACATATAAATATATAAGGTTGTAAGTAGAGTGATAAGAAAGGATAGGATTTTTAGAGAGACATTAGGAGGAATCTTTGGAGAGAACAAAGGTGTGGGATCTGTATTTTACTTTACCTATTTTTGTAATGGAGATTGTAACTGTGAATTATTTCATGTAAAGATCCTACTATTATGACAAATTAATGGAAGATTAATACCATTTTGACTCATAATTTTCTTATATGTGATGCGTGTTGTGATCTTTAGAATTTATCTTCAATCTTTAAGAGATATTTAATGAATCTTTATAATAATGTTTGAATCTTCTTACAAGAACTTTGGAAGGTATGGATAAGAGGGGGGAATTGAAGGGGGGATAATTCTAAACTAGGGAAGGGGAACTAGAGATCCAAGAAGAGGAATTAAGTCCATTTATTTCACTCAAAACATATCTATGAATGAGGTTATGTTTTGTACATAATTGGCATTGGGAACATGTCCTTAGAGTGGACAATGCCCCTATTAAGGGTTCCTTAGGATATATCTAAAATTTAACTCTCGGGGCTCAACCATCCCCTTCAAAAAATGAGCCTTGAAAAGGGTCATTGATGTGAATAAACCTAACATCCTCCTCCTATAAGAGATAATGTCAAATGGGGATAAAATAGTTAGAGATCTAAGCAGATTGCTTGGGTTTAGGAGTTTAAATTCATTGATTCTAGAGGAAAGTATGTGGGGCTCATTATAAAAGTTTTACATCTATCTATACCTTTATTTGTGTAATTGGAAATTTAAAACCCTTTGCCTTGAAAAACTACCAAAAATTGTCATGTAGGACAAAGAGGGAAAATTTTGCATTGTGTAAATTTTGTCTTGGTACAAAATGCTTGCCAAGCTACACTAAAATGCATGCCCATGTTTCAAAAATCATCCAATTTGAGTGGTTAAAATTGAAGATGTTTTTTTAAGTCATTTTATATAAGCCTTTATACTTAGTTTTTGGTTTGTAGTCATAAAAGAGTCTATTGTGCAAAAATAGGTAGGAGATGCCGAGTAAAATCCTATAAATGCACAACTTGTTTGTAAAAAGTAATTCAAGGTTTTATTATACCTTATACTTGAGTTGTGGAAGTTTATGGGGGTGTGGTTTATCATATTAGACCCTTTTCATGTTTTTAATTTTGTAATTTAAATTTAAAAAATGGTTGTTGTGCAAAAGAGGTAAACTTTTCCTTGTAAATTGGAAGGTCAAAAATGTACCAAGTGACCAAATTAAAATGCATGCCCAAGCTTCCCCGTAGCACCTAATTTTTTTTATAAGTTGCAATAAGGAGATGTATATCTTTTATATTTATTGTTGGAGGGATATCTTCCAACCAACATCTAGCAAGAGACTACATCGTGACATGCACACATGAGACCATCAAGAAAAATATATTGGGGAGAACATTCTACCATCTGTATTCATGATTTGATAGGTATTTATACAATGATATGGATGGTTGGAGTGGTTTAAATCACTCCAACTAATCACCCACTTAATCCTATTTATCCATTATACACATACATTTATCCACTTTAGCTTATTTTACATTCATAAGTATGATGACATTTATGAGGCCTAAGAGGCCCCCTCAACATATCCTCCACACTCAAATCCTTGCTCGTCTTGTGAAAGTGTTCAACAATGTCTTAGAGCTCTACTCTTGCAGAAGTATCCTTACTTTGCATCAACCATGCATATTGATATGCATAGGTAAATCATCTGCAACAACCACCATTTGTATAGGAAGATACACGTTTACAAGGTTTACTGTGTCTGGATTCCAATGGCTTTGAGTGATTGGATATCACATATATTGATTCCTCAATCTCCATATGATCAACTCTGTCAATTTAGTTTTGGGTTCCACCAGTTTCCATACTCACTTGCAAGTTTGGATTCCTCCCATGAGTCATTGTGGTGCTCTCTAGGGCTGCTCCAATGAACTACCACTCTAGGGATCTTTTTATGGACTTGACAAGGGTCCGCGACATCATCCAATTATACCATTCCTCTTCTTTCTTTGTCAGGACCCGGGGAATTGTTTTGCAACTCTTATATCAAGGTGTTATAACCCTAAATTGCACCAGATATGCTTACTTGGCATTAGGTCATCTCATTTTACATCTTTTTCCAAGCCACTACTAAACAACTCTTCTTAAAAACACCATTTTTGAAGGCACACGTGCCCTGCTCCACTACTGCATGCGTGTATACGCTAGTTCACCCACTACAACCTGGGTATACCTACAAAAGAACGAAAAATGGAAAGTTGTAGATGGAACTCATAGTTTTGGGTAAGTTACCTAAACCGTTTGACCACCCATAGCCAGTCACTCGACCAAATACCTAGCCCTTTCTATCCTATAAAATAAGGGGTAGGGGTCCCATTTGGAAGGAGTGTTGGCAACCAATATCACTTTTTCTATGATCCTATAAGATGCCTACACCTATGTCTTGCAAACATCAAGTTTTCGTCGCATTTTTCAAATATACGACACTTTCATTTCTTGCGACATTTACAAATTTGGCTTCGTTAAGTTTTCACGACTGTAAGCGTGAAAACTAAATCTTTTGAAGTTACATTTTGATCACTATCTAAACTGTCATGATCTTTTTCTCGATGTGCCTACTGCGCTTACCTTTTGTCTATCAATATGTAGCTGGAAGAACTTTTGAACATTGCTCATTGGTCATTCTTATATTGATGATTTGATTGAGTCTCATTGAGTTTTCAATACATTAATATTTGGATTTACACTTTTTATGACATGCCCGATCAGTGATTCTATGAAATGCATAAGGGTTTTGATTAATTTATATATATATATATGATATAATCCTTATTGCTAATCCTTTTATAGCTCTTGTCTTGTCAATTATATGAATATCATTTGACACCTTGGTTAAACATTTGATTATTCACATTGGCGCATATTTGATTTTGGGCTTTGATTTATATGTCGGATTTGTAAATACTATGGCATAGTGTTGGTGTGCATTGGTTTACACATTGTATTTCATTGGTTGTACACATGACTTAATGGTTGAACTATTATTATGGAGTGAACAACTATGAAATTTGGTGGTTGTACTTGGATAATGAATATTATGCATGGCAGACTCCACCACCTTCGCATGCTCGCATTAATGCTTACCCCTTTTGCTCGTTCATTGTTGTTGGTTCGGGTAGCTCTGTTACTGTATGTGTTGGTGAATTCGAACCCTTCCCTTACCATGTGTTCGTCTCCATGGCACCAGTCATGCGAGTTGAACCCAATGGCAGTCAAGCCCTGTTAATGTTTGATAATGCCCGCCAAGATTTGGCAGACAGTGGGTGGCTTACCTTCGTGAAACATTTTGAGGGTTTTAACCTTTGCGTAGCTCGAAAATTTTCCATGAACTTCGATGGCTATCGAGCCAAAGTAGGCGATATTCAGTTAGAGATTGATGAACAATTCATCAGCTCGAACACGGGGTTACCCATCTCTGGACAGCGCTGGTTTAAGAATTGCAAGGTTGAAGAAGTGCCGTGGACATTGTTGTTTCAGTCGCGCAAAATCACCTCCTGTGATATAGGTATGCCCGTAATTATGCTAAAACAATGATGGCACGACTTGTTAATGATAATCAAGTAGTTTGTGACCTGCGAAGGTCGATACGGGCTTGTGTTCCTTTACCACCTGCATCTATTGATGATTTTTATAGGGTATCCTCTAAACATACCGTTCTATTTTCATCGAAGCCTATATAAAATGTCCAAAAAGTATAAAAGGCACAGGGATGATAACAACCTGTTTCATCATGGGCTCATTAAGCTCATCGTTGTTTATCAGTTGAGTTTGAATGGTGACAGTTGGAAGGCCTTCATCGCCCGTAATGGCTTTGAGGACATCGATCCTATACAGGTTGATAAACCTGTAGTAATTGAGACTAAGGCTGAACCGCCTCTACCCTTACACCTCCTACTGCCTAAACCCTCGACCAACCCTCCTATCGACTTACCCAACACTGTGACTAAGAGTGCAGAGGCCATTACAAAGCCTATGAGCAAAAATCTCAAGGCAAACCTTGCTGCAAACGCCAAAGGGAAAAAGAATGCACGTTTGATTTCACGGATGGCAAGGAATAAGCCAAAGACCCATGTTGAGCCAAACCCTATTGCTTTGAGTGAGGACTCTGATTCAGAAGTGGAGCGTTTCTTGGCCAGCGAATACCCTTATTCGCAAGGTTTGTGTGCCGAACCCTCATACAATTTTGTATCAAACCTACCCCCCTGCCTAAAGGACGACCTTAACTATCCAGGTATTGAATTTCCTTGTGAAACCCTCGGCCATTTGCCCAAACCCTCGCCTGCTCTGTCTAAACCTACACAGTCACCCTGTGACCAGTGCAATTCATGGTTAGAGCAGTATTATGTTGATGTTCCTATACTCCAGTCAAGGATTCAATATTTGGAAGACTAGATTGTCATGTTAACTGGACAAAAGGCCAAGCTCCAAGCAGTGGATAAAAAACAAAAGAAAAACGGCTCCATTCTGTTAAAAAACGTGGAATCAGCCACGACTATTGTAAATTCCAAGCTGGCATAATCAAGTGGCCTCGTCACTACACAGGTATGAAAAATTTGGTATCGTTTTGATTGTAAATAATCTAGTTGTTATAATGATTTGCATTCAGTTTTTAAACAATTCTGTTCACATCTTGAATGGCTTTGTTATATTGCGTGTATTCTATATATAGATTTGTTTTGAATAAAAAGAAAATTCGATTCGATATGCGATTTGATTATTCCTGATATAGAAATCAATAGATTTTGATTGGGTTTGAGTGATCTTCGTTTGAATTTGTTTGATTGTTTGCCTTCAAATGAATTGGTTTGTATCCGATTTGAAAAGGAAATATTTCATATTCAGTTTAGAACACAATCTTGCTCGGATTTGATTTCGTTATCATCCATGTGCTATGGTTGGTAAATGGTTTGATTAAGATTGATTGTTATGATTTTTCTCGGATTCGATTATCATTGGTATGTTGTGGCTGGTAAATGTTTTCAGCAAGATACTAGTAACGATGTTGTGTCGTGTGATGTTCTATCTTTGATTGTTTCCAATGACAAGGATATTCACTCTGTTTCTTTGATGAAAACATTACGCTCAAATAACATTCGCGCACAAATTTGGAAATGAACCTGAATCATAACAACTGTGTGGAAATCTTAGCTAAATCGATTCACTTTTGTTCTAATTTGGCAAGTTTGTCCTATGAGTCGAGTTCAAATTATATTGATACTCTGTATTCTAAATTTGTGCAATGAATTGGTCAAACCATGATATGATTCATTTTGATTGAAACGATTGTGATGAAAATTAATCGATCCCGTTTGCTTACTGTGCAATGGTCAATGATCGAAATCTATAATAAATCTTGTTTGATTAATCCTGTTATCATTTTGTTATGAGTCAATTCTTGTTTGGATTCATTCTCAGCTTAATTCGTTTGCTACACAGTTATCGTGATAATCTTGTTTGATTCATAGGTGTAATGAAAGGTTTGCGATTTGTTTTGTTTTCGATTGAATATCAAAACGGCTTCATGACAGATGGATTCAATTTGTTGAGAAACGATTACGATTCTGTTACATACGATTTCAATTACCCAACTTATGGCAATAATCGAAAACAGAGTATTTCTATCCTTGTATTCAACTAAATGATATGAATCTTTTTGCTATATCGTTACAACTATAATGATTGGAAAATGATTTTGTTGGATTGATCATATCTCTTGTTTAACAATGACATACGATATGTTTTATTATCAGTTTCAATTGGATATGATACAATCTTATTACTGTTCGATTATGACTCTGTAGACCCGATTTTGTGGTAACAAAACAACAGAGTATTCCTATCTCTGTGTTCGGTTGAATCATTTTTGATCCTGTTTAATGTTGAATGATAAAATCATTTTAATCTCAAATGATTTGTTTTAAAATGATTATTGGAAGATAATTGGATTTTATTCTTTTAAAAGATTTGATTTGATTTTAATTCCGATTCTGTATATTATTTTAGACTAGCTACAGAATCAGATGATTCTATAGCTAAGTCTGTGGAATTAGATTTTTATTGTTTTGCTAATAAAATACCTCTCTAACTTGTTATTTTTGGTCCATTTCAGGTGAATTAGAAATTGCATTGGATTGATGAGTAGTTTAGAGGATATTTGAAATATTTTGGTTTCATTTTAGTTTCCTAGTTTAGTTGATCTTGGGAATATCTTCCCAGATTATGTAAACAGTTTGATAACTGCCACAAGGAGGTTTTACCCTGTGGAAAAACTTATAAATACTTATTATTTTTGTAATAATGATCATCCTCATTCATGGGAGAACAAGGATATGGAATTCTAATACAAACAGAGACAGAAATTGATGTTCTGTTACAGCTTTAGCTTTTCATAATATCAACATTTTGTTTCATGTTTATGTGTATCAATTTGCAGCTATCTTAATCTTTTTCAAATGATATGATTTAATCAATATAATCCATATCTGATTTCTTCCAGTATTTAAAGACATAGCAATTACTTGATTCAGTTTGTGAATGACAGATTTCTCTTCTTCATTAATTGGATTATTAAGTATAAGTTTTTGCATAACAGGTTTCCCTTATTGCAGAGATTTATAAATCATATAATTGTTATGATCTTTTATGTCTTGTTTGTCCTGTAAACAAACTCAAAGAGCATTGCAGCTATCGTTTACGAGAAGCTTCTAGATCATCCGGTGCGAGTTTCCTTCCTCCGACCAGCTTCGAAGTCATCATACGGAGGAAAAATCTGGAGCGTTTCCAGGTCTGCTTGTTGTTTATTTGTTTAGTATATTTGTTAGTATTTTAGTTAGATATATGTGTAGTTAGTATATTAGATTGTTTAATTTCAGTAAGTTTTATTTCTTGTCTACAAAATTATAAAATCAACAAAAAATATCTTTCTCTGCCTTAGGGTAGAAAGCAAATGAGTTTTCCAGGTTTTATTTAAATCTGTATTTTTTAGATATTGTACATTTTGTAAATAAGTAATATATTAGTTAGTAGTTTGTATATATAGAAATAGTAGATTAGATAGTTTGTTTAATAGTTAGTTTTAATTAGATTAGTTAGATTAGTTTGCTTTATTTAGTTTTAGTTAGTTAGTTTTATTTAGTTTTAGTTAGATTAGTTAGTTTAGATTAGTTTTCTCTTTGGTTTCCTTAAGAGCTTAGATCATCTAACGGAGCCGCTAAACCCGTCAGGGTGGTTCATTCCAAACGGCTTGGGTTATTAGACAACCCCGGGCCGGTTCCACTCTCTCAGTTGACGGACGGTCAATTTCGCACGTCAACAAATGGCACTAGAAGGAGGACCGACTGACAAGATGGCCTTGTAGGAGCCTTTATTTCAAATTTATTCAATTTCCCTCATGGCTCCCCAAATCACTGTGTTGGAACATGCTTTCAACTTCTCATTACCCGATGTTCCCAACGAGACAGTCTCATGCTTGTCCAAACTCACCTTTGTTGGTGAAGGCAATACATCTGCTAAAGATCACCTTAACAAGTTTTGGTGCAAGTGCATCAAACATGACATCTCAGATTTAGGAGTTTTATGCAGACTGTTCGCTTTTACTTTTAGAGGTCGAATCAAACAATGGTTTGAATCCTTTCCATCATGTCACATCTTTGATTGGTTTCAATTTTTAGATGAGTTTCTAGATGCTTTTGAAATTTATAATTTTGATCAATTATGTGAAGAATTTAATACTTCGCTAATCAACGACGATCCATCTTCAGAATCCTTTTTGACAAAAGTCTATCATATCCTTTGCAAATTTAATCTCGATGACATGTCATTGGCATTAAATCTCTGCTATGATGCTTCCATCCCTTCCATCCAGTCATGTTCAATCATGAAAGAAGAACCAATTGCAAATCCTATCACTCAACTGCTAGAACAATATTCTTCGCAAGAAGAGAAAAATTCTTCCGATAATGTTGAACAAGCCAGGGAGGTAGAATCTATTGATTGGGCTCTTATTGACAACCAAATCGGTTTTTCCTTTGAATCATTGTATTTTTAGTCTAAGACTAATATGGAAGATGATTCGTTTTTGGCTCAGGGTGAATACCCTCATTCTTGTAATTCATGCTCTAATCAACATTTAAAATCAATCATTGAAGAACACTTAAGCGACAAAAATCTTCTTGAATGTTCTAGTATTCCTATGAAATTGATTAGAGAAGAAGAAACCTTAAACCTTCATCCTCAAAATGCACTTTGTTCACAGGAAAGACTAGATGTTGGTCACATAAATTTTGAATTATCTATCACACAAAAGGCAAATCCAGATGATCATATTATGTTAAGGAATTCATCACCAAAACAGAGTAAGAGTTTTAAAGAAAGTGAAGAGAATTGTTTTGAGAATACCATTGTTGAGTATCATAGTTCAAGAGATTATTTTCATCTGCTTATTTCTAATTCCTTTTAGTCTTTATATCCTGATCTCTTCCTAGACTCTGTTGGACTTGACACCTTACCTACAACATCCTACTCTTTGCCACCACAATCATATCCTCTTGATATACTAAATTTTGGTGAAATCAATTCCAAACCTAACATTGATAAACTTGGATTTGATGCTTGTTCACTTTCATCACTCACATGGGAAGAGGACATGTTGCGAGATGATTTTACATAGTTTATTGTTGAAAAAGACAATGCATTATATTTTATGGAGATCAAACATTCTAAGTTTCATACTCATTCTTTGCTTAGCTCGAATCTTAATGTTGATGCTTCACATTTTGAAATGATCAATCGCATCGAAGGAAACATTAAAACCAATGATCTAATTGATTGCACGAATCCTCCTATCATGAGATTTCCATTGATATATTCATTTCATAAAAGTCATGGTTTGCATCCCAATTTGTGTGACAGGATCTTAGAGTGGATTGAATATTCATATATGAAAAAATGTCATAATAAAGACAAAGTTGTGCTTGCTTTCTTTTTACCTAAGAATCTTGGAAGTAGGCGTGACATATTTCTTTTAGATCCTCCATGTGAAGAAATTAATGAGTACTTAGAGAACTATCAGAAGGACGGGGCATTTCAGCCTTGGCTGATGGTTATTCCATTTCGTCATAATCCTGACGAGTTTTACACTCACCCATGCCATTATGACCCTTATCGCGACAAAATTCCGCAATGGCTGGAGGATTCATACAATAAGAATATCCAAGGAAATGGTAAGATCATGCTTACTTTGTTTTTAGATGATTATTATGAAGGTAAGTGTGATATGTTTCTATCATTTGTTGATATATTACCATTCTTATTAGTAACGCTTGATCTTGTTTCCATTGCAGGATTAGAGTTATTCCAATGGCTACATTGGAATCATGACTTCACATAGTATCTTGATGTGTTTAATAGTTAGGGTAGGTTTAGGAATAGGTTTTCTTTTAGTTTGATTTCTCACTATTTCTCTTTGCAATAATGCAGTCATGAACGCAAGTGGGTGCACCACGAAAACCATAATATGACTATTGTCAGGGAAGTCCCCTTGATCCTTTTCTCTTTACTCTTAGTTGAACATTTATTTTCAAAAATGCAATATCATCATGGAAATCTTAAATGGAAAGTAAAGAGATAAATGAATCTGAATCAACCCTGACCCAAGGTACCATGAGTAGGACTGCTTTCCCATTATCCAAGATTTTCCTACTTTCTTTCAGTTTCCCAGGGGATTGTTGCATGAGGTTTTCAGATGCACCTTCTGTACATATTTGTTTTTGTTTTGATTGTTTGTATTTCTTTGCTTTCCATTTTTTTTTTCGCCGGTGTGTTTTGATTTCTCCCTTATGATTCCCAGTTTTTTCTTTTGGAAATACACATACCTGTACACTGATATTTTCAGACAAAGACGATAAGAAATTCCTTCGCTGAAATAATTGCTAAGAAAATTGTATGAACATCAATGGTACATTTCTGAAATTTATATCTGTGTTGGCAAAAGGTCTGTTTTTTGAAAGATCTCTGAGTAAAGCTTGTCATGATCATCTATTATCTTTTTACGCTGTCCCTATTCCTTAAGGGAATGACTCAGAAGATGTCTCCCTTCCTTAGGAAGTTGTTTTGTAAATGAAACATCTCTGGAGCTAAATAAAGGACAGTGTTAAAAAATTCTGATGAGGTCTGAAAAAATATGTTAAAATATCGAGATTTTCAGCATCACCCCGCTCAGCTATATACCTATGAAAAACAAAATAAATATGAATAAGAGCTGTGGGAAGTGTTTGTAAACCCACCGGGATGCTGAACAGGTCTGCTGGCAGCGGGTAAATGCATGCATGGCGCCAAGACAACTTCGCCGCGGTACTGAACAGGTCTGCTGGCAACGGGTAAATGCATGCATGGCGCCAAGACAACTTCGCCGCGGTACTGAACAGGCCCACTGGCAGCGAAGCAATGTCGGGTACATGAAAATCTGCAAAAAAATATAAGAAACCTCTTTAAATGTCCTTTATTCTGATCTAGAACTTCTTGATAGGATACAGACGTCAGAGTGGGTTAAATGACAACCCTGTCAAGGCTATGGACGCCTGCTGGCAGCAATGGCCATGCCAACAGTATTGAAGATTTATCTTTAATGTCGTGACTTGCTGATCTTAAGACTGTTATTGGTTTTCATCTTTTAAAACACTGCTGGAAAAGATGATTAATGACGATGTTAGTACGATTTTCTGGTTGTTATTTTTGAGTTGAAATTTTCTTTGATATCCTAATATGAATTTGTTTCTTTTGACAGAGATAACTACTTCTACCAGTGTGTCGCCATTGTTGGCAGCCAATATCATTTTGAGTGAGGGATCCGATTCGGAAGTGGAGCATTTCTTGGCCAGCGAATACCCTTATTCACAAGGTTTGTGTGCTGAACCCTCATACGATTTTGTATCAAACCTACCCCCCTGCCTAAAGGACGACCCTAACTACCTGGGTATTGAATTGCCTTATGAAACCCTCGGCCATTTGCCCAAACCCTCGCCTACTCTGTCTAAACCTACACAGTTGTTATCCACAACTTTAGTCATTGTGATGATGTTATGATGATGGAAAATCAAGCTCTTCACTAAGAACACTTTCCTGAGAAAAGTTACATTTGTCTGCTTCCATAAATCATATTTTTAAGGGATGTTCGTAGGCTACCTATATATTTGCCTGCGAGAATGCCTGATTCTCGCAGGCTACATTAAGTTGGAGTGCGAGGGGTTTGCACTGTACCTAACTCTCAGGGTGCGAACATCTTCCAAAGGAACAAAAAAGATAAACTCTCGAACCTTCTAGAAGGGAATCTTATAGAAGGATGAGTTGGCTTTCGAATGGTTATTCAGGTGCTGGCATTCCAGATATCTTGGGATCATTCCTATCCAAGTAACTAATCTATTTTCTCCTATATATTGAGGGGAATGCTTATGGAAAGGGTTAAGCAACAAGCTAGTAAGAGATTTATTGGAGAATTAGTGCAATATTGTATGAAGGACTGATGCTACAACAGCTAGAGACACCAGCAAAGTCATCAAAAGTGGTTGATTTTCTTCATGCATGAGAAAGTGTGTGTGTCAGAGCTAGGAGCCATCGAAAGGAGATCTACAACATCAAGGCTCAGGTTGTAAGTTTCACTTTCAATTAATTCAATACAGTAATATGTCCCTTTCCCATAAAGATGATGTCACTTTATTACATAACTCCTTGATCATATGTATAGATTAGCTATTGAATATATTTATTTGCCTTCACTTCGATTGGTTTGTACTGTTGTGATCTAAAGGACACAAGAGCATTGGAGCAAAGCTTGGAACAACATAGACCTAAGGAAAGCGTTCATAAGGTATGCTCATGATCCTTGCCTCTTAGTTCATTCAATAGTCTAGATCTAGGGAAAGAGTATTATTTTGTCCTGCTTTGTTCTAGATCCAGGTGGATCTAGGGAGATCGGTTTGTGTCTGCACTTACGGATTAATCCTGAAACAACAGTCACCCTATGACCAGTGCAATTCATGGTTAGAGAGGTATTATGTTGATGTTCCTATACTCTAGTCAAGGATTCAATCTTTGGAAGACCAGATTGCTGTGTTAACTGGACAAAAGGCCAAGCTCCAAGCAGTGGATAAAAAAGAAAAGACAACCGGCTCCATTCTGTTCAAAAACGTGGAATCAGCCATGGCTATTGTAAATTCCAAGCTGGCATAATCAAGTGGCCTCGTCTCTACATAGGTATGAAAAATTTGGTATCGTTTTGTTTGTAAATAATCTAGTTGTTAAAATGATTTGCATTCAGTTTTTAAACAATTTTGTTCACATCTTGAATGGCTTTGTTATATTGCGTGTATTCTATATATAGATTTGTTTTGAATAAAAAGAAAATTTGATTCGATATGCGATTTGATTATTCCCGATATAGAAATCAATAGATTTTGATTGGGTTTGAGTGATCTTCATTTGAATTTGTTTGATTGTTTGCCTTCAAATGAATTGGTTTGTATCCGATTTGAAAAGGAAATATTTCATATTCAGTTTAGAACACAATCTTGCTCGGATTTGATTTCGTTATAATCCATGTGCTATGGTTGGTAAATGGTTTGATTAAGATTGATTGTTACGATTTTGCTTTTTTTCAATTATCATTGGTATGTTGTGGCTGGTAAATGTTTTCGGCAAGATACTAGTAAAGATGTTGTGTCGTGTGATGTTCTATCTTCGATTGTTTCCAACGACAAGGATATTCACTCTGTTTCTTTGATGAAAACATTACGCTCAAATAACATTCGCGCCCAAATTTGGAAATGAACCCGAATCATAACAACTGTGTGGAAATCTTAGCTAAATCAATTCGCTTTTGTTCTAATTTGGAAAGTTTGTCCTATGAGTTGAGTTCATATTATATTGATACTCTGTATTCTAAATTTGTGCAATGAATTGGTCAAACCCTGATATGATTCGTTTTGATTGAAATGATTGTGATGAAAATTAATCGATCCTATTTGCTTACTGTGCAATGGTCAACGATCGAAATCTATAATAAATCCTGTTATGATTTTTTTATGAGTCGATTCTTGTTTGGATTCGTTCACAGCTTAATTCGTTTGCTACATAGTTATCGTGATAATCTTGTTTGATTCACAGGTGTAACGAAAGGTTTGCGATTTGTTTTGTTTTCGATTGAATATCAAAACGGCTTCATGACAGATGGATTCAATTTGTTGAGAAACGATTACGATTCTGTTACATACGATTTCAATTACCCGACTTATGGCAATAATCGAAAAAAGAGTATTTCTATCCTTGTATTCAATTAAATGATATGAATCTTTTTGCTATATCATTACAGCTATAACGATTGGAAAATGATTTTGTTGGATTGATCGTATCTCTTGTTTAACAATCACATACAATATGTTTGATTATCAGTTTCAATTAGATATGATACAATCTTATTACTGTTCGATTATGACTCTGTAGACCCGATTTTGTGGTAACAAAACAACAAAGTATTCATATCTCTGTGTTCGGTTGAATCATTTTTGATCCTGTTTAATGTTGAATGATAAAATCATTTTAATCTCAAATGATTCGTTTTAGAATGATTATTCGAAGATAATTGGATTTTATTCTTTTAAAAGATTTGATTTGAATTTAATTCTGATTTTGTATATTATTTTAGACTAGCTGCATAATCAGATGATTTTGTAGCTAAGTTTGTGGAATTAGATTTTTATTGTTTTGCTAATAAAATACCTCTCTAACTTGTTATTTTTGGTCCATTTCAGGTGAATTCGAAATTTCATTGGATTGATGAGCAGTTTAGAGGATATTTGAAATATTTTGGTTTCATTTTAGTTTCCTAGTTTAGTTGATCTTGGGAATATCTTCCCAGATTATGTAAACAATTTGATAACTGCCACAGGGAGGTTTTACCCTGTGGAAAAACTTATAAATACTTATTATTTTTGTAATAATGATCATCCTCATTCGTGGGAGAACAAGGATATGGAATTCGAATGAAAACAGAGACAGAAATTGATGTTCTGTTACATCTTTATCTTTTCATAATATCAACATTTTGTTTCATGTTTATGTGTATCAATTTGCATTTGGTTAATGACTAGTTTAGCTATCTTAATCTTTTTCAAATGATATGATTTAATCAATATAATCCATATATGATTTCTTCCAGTATTTAAATAAATAGCAATTACTTGATTCAGTTTGTGAATGACAGATTTCTCTTCTTCATTAATTGGATTATTAAGTATAGGTTTTTGCATAACATGTTTCCCTTATTGCAGAGATTTATAAATCATATAATTGTTATGATTTTTTATGTCTTGTTTGTCCTATAAACAAACTCAAAGAGAATTGCAGCTATCATTTACGAGAAGATTCTGGATCATCTGGTACTGAGTCACCTCCGGTTTACGAAATCAACCCTCCAGTATCTCCCGAGACTGAAACTACACCTGTAGCGACCACTTACCATTTTGTTCTTCCTCCTGAGATGACCCATCTCGCAAATACTACGAGTGTCCAAACCAGAATTTCTGCAACTACCCTTGCTCCTATCAATACCCAGTGAATGCCTGAGTCTAACCCAAATTTACCTTCTGGTTACCATGCGTTGAATGCTTCTAATCCAACACCTCCACAAACCCCAGTTGGTTCTCCAGGTATTCCCACTTTTATCCCGACACTCCCTCCATTTCCTTCTGGAAATCCTAATCCTAGTGGCACTATTCTGACTGTTGCACCCAACTTGCAGATTCCCATTGGTGGACAGGGTGGTATGGTTCCTTTTCCTTTTCCTTTTCCTGGACACAACATAGTTACTACACAACCTACGGTTGGCACACAAATTCTGGGTGGAACTATACCTACTATAGGGGGACCAACTTCACCTTTTGGACAAAACATACCTCCTAAATTGGCCCAGTATTGGAATCAACTTCTACGAAACTTTCCTCAAAATGCTGGGGGGCAGCAAACTGTCCCTACTATAGGCCAACCTTATCCAGGTATAACTAATCCTATTTGGGGTTCAGGTAAGACTACTCAACCTCAGGTCCCTACTCAAACTCAAGGTCACAATCCTTGGGGTTACTATCCTATCCAGCCACCCCCAAATCAGCCAGGGTCTTCCCTCTATGGGTAGACTGCATACGGTCCTACTGGTTTTCCGACAGGGCTTCCACCCCAAAGTCACCAGTACCCACAAGTGAATCGACAGTTGCCTTTTCTTGCTACCTTGGATTTTCCAGATTTGTCTAGGATTCTCAATGATCCTATTCGTCACTCTCCCCAATGGCCTGCTATTCCTGCTAAGCTTCCATCGGATATTCCAAAATTTTATGGCAAGGTGGGAAAGGACCCAAATAATCATGTCATGAATTTTCATTTATGGTGTTCATCCAACTCGCTGATGGATGACTCCGTTCGTCTACATCTTTTTCAACAAACCCTAACCGGTTCATCTGCGAAGTGGTATATTGAATTACCATGAGGTTTCTTTTCTGATTTCAACACCCTAGCTATGGATTTTCTCACACATTACCAGTTACTGATCCGTTATGATACTGGGACTGAGATTTTGACTTCCTTCAAGCAAACTAAAGGCACTCATATTTCGGATCATATTCATGAGTGGCGAAGGAGACGACGTCTCATCAAACTTGAACTCCCTGATCATTTACTGGCAGAATGGTTTACGAAATATTTTGTAAACGAAATTGGTAAAGACATTTCTATGGGTGGTGTTGTTACATAGGAGCAGGCTATAAGTCGCGCTCAGTATCTTGATCTTGTTTATTCGCAAACGGGAACACTTTACACCCTACTACCTGATTTACCTCGTCCCGGTACTTCTAGTACTTCAACTACTCCAGTTGCCTCTCATGCAGCTGATGGTGTGATTGGTACTACTCATACCCACTCACACTCGGTTTCAAGTACAACCCCTAAATCCAATTCTTCTAATGTTCAAAATGCTCTGTCTCCTGCTCCTCCCACCGGTAAAACTTCTGAAGTGAACGCTGTTCAGTCTACGCTGACTGGTAAAAATAAATCAAAGAAGGGGAGAGGCAAGAATAAGGAGAGTAAAAATAATAATCAAAATGAACAAACTAAAACCCCTCCTGTTGAATATCGGGATAAGCGCAAACCACGTTACCCTTGCCTTATCTATGGTGACGATCACTACATGAAGGATTGTCCTAGACGTGCCGAGGTTAATAAGTTTCTTCAAGGAACTCCCAAACCCTCTACGTCGACAGTCTTGTCCCAACCCTTCCCATCTCAACAACAGGCCTCCTTGGTCATCCATGACCAACCATCTACTTCTATGAAATCATATGTTTTGATGTGCACCGATGATTCTAAGAACAATGATGTTGCCATCGCAACTAGAGCCAATGATTATTCTCCTTCTAAGGAGAAGGTTGACGATTTACCTCCTGATTTGGTACAACCCTCTCCACCGAATCCACCTACGAATGGTCCTCTTCATCTTGAACGACCAAACCTTGATACAGTCCTACGACCCCCGAAAGGTGTCGTTAAGAAATCGACATTCAATCCTTATGCTCGTACGGCCCAGAACTATAGTATTGTAGAAGATCTGGCCCAAGCACCTTCAGCGATGTCTGCCCTTGAATTCCTTCAGTGTTGTCCTACGCAACGAAGGGCTCTATTGAAAGCTATAGGTGGAATTGATCCTACATATACGAATTTGATAGTCTTTGACTTGAAGACCATATTCCAAGGTTACCCCCACAACTTGCGTTTCAGATACAAGTTTTTGTCTCAGACAAGAACATCTGCCGAACCGTTATTGATGAGGGTGCCTCTACGTGTGTAATGTCTTTTACTTGTTGGAAATCCATTAGCTCTCCTTCGTTAACTAAATCAAAAAATACCTTGAAAGCCTTTAATGGCTCAGGTTTTAAGCCTTACGGTGTTCTTCCCTCGTTGCCTGTTACTCTCGAAGGTAAGATAGTCCAAGTTGAAGTGGAAGTTTTCGACGCTTCCCTAGATTATAATCTTCTTCTTGGCCGTAGCTGGGTAGATTCTATGCGTGCTGTTGTGTCCACACTTTTTCATGTGGTCCATTTTCCTCATCAAGGAAAGGTCATTATGGTTGATCAACTTGCCTTCTTTAATTCCGATACTCACACTGGAAACGTGCCATTTATAGCTAAAACCCCACCAGGTTACGAGAATGTTGGAGTCGGTCTTTTAAAAGACTCTTCGTTAATGGGGACTTTTCCCATACCACAGCCACCCGATATTCTACGCCTGTCATTTGCTTCTATTAATATGATCTCCACTGTGCCTCATGAGCTTCCGGTGTCTTTTGACCCTTGGATAGTCCCTGATCCAGGATATCATGCTCGTTTTGGCGACGTCATGCCGTTAAGTCTGGTTGAGTCTACTTATCAAGCCATCCAATTGGAAGCACCTTCTACACCCTCTCTTGAGGAGTTGTCTTCCGATCCTTTCTGTGTCATCTTTCCCACTGACGAGATGATCATGTCCATCATGGCTGACACACCTTGGGACGATGGACATCATCGTTCCATACTGTTTATGGAACAACACACTTTGGAGAATTGTGAGAT
>CBVK0101730666.1:0-19660 GCA_900067695.1 Picea abies | reverse complement strand
GTGGTTCCAACCTCATTGGACTTCATATGGAGAAAGTAGAATTTTAGGTCTCATTCAAAATTCAGCAGACTTAACAATTTTCAGGATTTCAAGAATGGCAAGATTGCAATGTTTCCACTGGATTCTATCATGTATGAGGGTATGGAACTGACATTTAATCAAGAGAACCAATCCCTTTATGTACCTCGATGTTGGTGGCATTGATTGTTCAACTCTTTTGTCACGACCCCAGTAAAAATGTACCCTTCACTCAAGTATAAACTCTTCTCTTTGTCGTCGTGTCAGGTGACTTAGTGGTGTATGTGCACACCGACCGTCTTATATACAGACAGAGAGAAGAGTGGTTGAAGGGAAAGACAAATATGTGGGATGTGTTTCTTGATAATATGGGTTTGAAGTTTGAACAACAGTGTTGAGTTGGCATTAGCCAACTTGGATCTTAATGAACTAGTGCTAGAGTCAATCACTTTTGATGATGGTGATCCTCTTGAGGGGTCATTCTCCACATCAACAAATGCACGGATTGCATTGGATATGGGGGAGGAGGAGGAGGAGGATGGAGGAGAGAGCAGTGGTAGTGATGCCAATCTTGATGATTATGACATGGAGGACTCTAGAATCTAGTAATTGCTAGAATCTAGAATCTAGATGGTTGATGCTCGAATGATTAATCATTGATGAACTATGTAGTATGGATGTTATTTCTATCTATATTGATGTACAAATATGCATGTTTTCATATATTCTGCAACTAATTTGTCTTTCTACATATTTTTTTGAATATAAATGCAATATATATAAAAAATTATATGTGTATATAACAGACGCTTCGCTTCCGAGGATTTTTAGAAAATGACGCTTCTGACGCTCCCGCTTCTGGCAACATTGGACTCAGGTATGTACGTGGAGCTTGGTATAGAGACCAGGCATGTAGTACAACGATCTAGAACGGTGGTATTCCAAATGGAGCCAGGGGATGTGTTGAGGGTGACAAATGTGCTATGAGTGCCAAGAGTATGTTCTCAGCCTCAGCAATAGAGGAGTAGGACTATGCAGTGATGTTCCAGGATGGACAGGTGTTATTGGATGCCCAGAGGAACTAGCTCAAACACAGCAATGGTCCTGGAGTTACAGAGGGCAACATGTATATGCAAAAGGGCCAGCCTATGCAAGCCATGACCCGCAGTAGCAGACTGACAATGGACAAGGAGCAAGTAGCTTCGAAGGTTGAGCAGACTCAGAGGGAGCTTGACCTTAGAGGGAGTCAGCGGATTCAAAGGGAGTCAAGAGGCTCAAAGGCAAAGTCAGTCGTTCAGTGAGAGCCAACATTTAGGTCCAGATGGGAGAGAGGCATCTTCCAAGAATGTCAAGAGGGTGTCATGGGTTGAGATGGTCAAGCAACATGCTCAGGAGCCAGAGGCTTCTAGGAACAGGGTATCTTACAGGGAGGGATCATGTCAGACAATAGGACTTGCCTCAATGACAGGGGGAGCAGCCAATCAAGCGGATTGGAGAGAAGTTGAGGTATTGGATCCAATGTGGGAGACAGAGATACTTCTAGGTGATGGAGGATGGAATACCTCGCTTGCTAAGAGGGAGTGTTGATGTTTTGTAACTTTGGGAGGTATTCCCACTAGTAGCCTTGGTGTCGGGCATGTAGGAATCTTCGTTGGCACCACATTGGACTTTTCGTTTGGTGGAAACCCCCTTGAATTGGTGTTGGGGACTTCTGTGTTGATGTTTTGTAACTTTGGGAGGTATTCCCACTAGTAGCCTTGGTGTCGGGCATGTGGGAATCTTCGTTGGTACCACATTGGACTTTTCGTTTGGTGGAAAACCCCTTGGATTGGTTTTGGGGACTTCATGGACTCGTTGATGGGCTTTGTGGGCTTGTGTTGGGGCTTCACACCCACACAGAGGAATTAACAAGTCTAATTTAATATTGAGTTAACTTAGGGGCTTTTACTCGAGTTGTATAAAAGGGGAAGAAGGTGGATGAGATGATTCATTATTGTTGAGAATCCTTGGTGACCTCAGCCAACGATGGAGAGGGTCATATGGAGCCTTAGATCTGCAACTTTGTAAGTGTTTAGGCAGGTTCTTTGGAAGAGGGTTGAGTAGGGCAATCTGAGACTCGACCTGCATAGGAGGGGTAGCTTGCCTCAGGTTTATCTTTGGTTAAGGCTGCTAGCACCACGGAACCTAGCATTGGGTCTATTCGACTGGAGTTTGGGCAACCTCTGGTTGGCTGAGGCAAACGATAGCCAAATGGGACCTCAGTTCTTCTATTGAGAGGTGGTTTTGGGCAGTCGTGGGTGAAGAGAAGACTCGGCCTAGGGAGAACCTAGTCGCAGGTCTGTGTGACAGGTTTTGAGGGTTGCCACCTTGTTTTGGAGAGCTCATCCTAGTATAAAAGTGCAACAACAGAGAGTTGGGACAGTTGGAGGTAGCCACAGGGTTAGTTTTTCGGTTAGCTTGAACAAGTACTTCCGCGTTGGTAGTGCCTAGCATGCGGAGGTGTCCGAGCAACGCTCTCTAGATCTTTAACTTTATAATTGCATTTATAAAGTTAAGGTGGATTTTATTTAATGACTAAAGTGATTTTTTTATAAAGTTGAGTGAAAGTGATTTAAGTCATCTCAACGAGAGATTAAGTCACAATCATCGATCGTGGGAAGGCAAGATCTAATCTTGACCGTTGAGATCTTAGGGTTAGGGATTTGGTCATTAAGAGATTATAAAAGCAAATTTAAGGAGAGTGAGAGGGCACACATTGGGTTGAGAGGAAGAGGGTTATTTGGCTGAGGAAGAAGGCGAATTTGCAGTTGGAGGAAAGATTATGCAGGGCCGGAAAAACAAGGCCAAAAATGTTGGGCCAAAAAAGTTGTGCGGAAAAAGTTGGGCCAAAACAGTTGTGCTGAAAAAGTTGGGCCGAGAAAGCAGGGTTGAAAACGTTGGGCCAAAAAAGCAGGGTCGTACAACCTGAGTTTGTTTCAGAATTAGCCAATAAAATACTCTCATTCACTGTTTTTTGCTTCGGGGTTTTTCCAGGGGCATTGCCCATAAATATCTGGGTTCAAATGTGTGTTGTTTATAATTACGCTGTGCATTTTTAATGGTTAAAACTCAGCGGTAAATTTTCTGCATAGTTTACAGAATTTATATCAGCAGTAGATTAAATTCTGAGTTGTTAAATTATTGGCATAAAATTTCTGATTGTTGGGTTTCAAGAAATTAACAGTTTAGGGCTGGTACAGAGATTTAAGGGGCTGGTACAGCAAGTTCAGTGGGCTGGAACAGTCAACTTCAGCCAGACCTTGGGACAGTACAGTCAGCTTTGTATCAGACTTTTGGACAGATTCTGAGGGCTGGAACAGCAGCAAGTTCTGGGCAGTTTGGTGGGCCAAGACAGCAGCCCTTTGGGACAGTTTTGGGACAACTATTGAGGGCTGTCACAGCTAGTACAGCAGCAGAGAGAAGGGCCTGTGTAAAGACCCCATAAGCTGGTGTTAAGTTGCAGAGTCAGTGGAGGGTTTGAAGGGGCAAGGATGCCCTAACCCTTTGCCTCAGATCAGCAGAATTTGGCACAGAAACCAAGGAGGGTTTCTGCAGTGGTCTTGTAAGTATTTTGGTATTTCTCTCTTATGTAAAATTGGGCCATTGTCTCTGGTATGGGAGCCCATTGTTCTGGGTTTAAGAACAAGTAAGTTTGGGCATTGAATTCCTGTGTACTCGTGTATGATTCAATTGTTGGTTTATTTTCCGTTATGCTAAGTTGTTAGACATCTCAGTGTGTTATGTTCATAATTCAAATGGTATTTTTTTGTTTACTGTTGAGATTAACTTGAGAACCAAGTCCAGACCTGAGGTGTGTGTGCACCGAGTCTGGGTGCACTTTAAAATCTAACAATTTTATCAGAACCAAACCGGTCAACCCCAAAACTGAGACCAATAAAAAACCAGAAACAAAATCTGTCGACCAAAAAATACATAAAATATTCCAATTTTGATTTAAAAATATTATATTCATGTACATCCACGTGAATCCAAACCATTGTACACAAATATGCAAAGTTTTCTCATGTATATAGCAAGGGCCTCATATGAAGATGTGGGAATGAAATTGTTTATCTTGTCTTTTGATGATGATGATCTTGATTGGTTTACAGAACTTAAGGATAAAAAGGATAAAACTTACAAGGAATTGACTAATGCTTTTATGAAAAAATGGAAGGATAAGGAACATCCAGATATAAAAACAGTGAGTTCAAACCCTTCTCAACAAGGGAAGAAAACCCAGCCAAATCCTTTTCTATAATCCTCAAGAGAAAGACCTTTACCACCAAGAAAGACCTAGCACACAAGAGGGTGCTCAAACCCTAGAACTCTAGCGCCCAAGAGAGGTGCGCACCTTTTGCCAAAGAAGTGTACTTGCTGAAATTTCCAAACTCACAAGAAAGATGTAATTCCACAATGGGGAATTTCCCTTTACTTATATTAGACTTGTCCTATCAACTGAATTGTCTATTGGCTCAACAGGGTCGACCTCTCTAAGACATATTATTATTATTATTATTATTAATTATCTTTTACATTTATTATTAAACAAATTAAGGTGGGGCCAACCTGTACCCTTTACATAACAATTAGGGTTACATGTAGGTCTGACTCTTGAACAATATATAGCAAAGGATCGGATACACCCACTAGTGCTCATCCACTAGGGGCACATCCATAGGGATGTCATAGCTCTGATTCACTGCATTACACAGAAGAACCAAATCTTCACACGTTCACATGTGCTCGTCCACAGGCACGTCAACTCTACAGATCTTCTTTCCCACTACCTCACACGAGAGAATCATTTGGAGTCTTCTCGTCAACTCTGCTGCTCAGAGGAGGTTAATGCATCATCTTCATTTCTGTTCTCATGACGATGCACCCAACACTTTGGGATTTCACACGTTCACCTTATGCTCAGCCACAGGCACGTCCTAATTCAACAGATCACCTTTCCCACTGGGTAATCATCTGGAGTTCTTCTCAACTCTCTGAATGGAGAAGGTCATCTCTACGTTCCCAGCTCTGTCTCAGGAGGGAATCACGTACCCTTCTTAGGGGCTTTCTCTCAGGTTTGTAAGCTGAGAGAAAGACTTCACATAGCAGCAATGATCCACACCTCACAGGTTTGTAAGCTGGAGAATGTCTCACATAGTTGCAATCATCAACACTCCCTCTCAGCTAGGGAGGCATTCTTCATCATGCCAAGTCTCATACAGATGTACTCTGAATTTTGTTTTTGGCTAGAGTCATCAGTACTCCCTCTCAACTAGGAAGGCATTCTTCGCCAAGTTTATTTGGTGTAAATGTCTGCAATCTGCTCAGGTGTAGGAAGGTATTGCAAGTATACAATTTTCCTCTGCATCATATCTCTGACATAAGGATATCTCATCGTTTTTCAATCCATTAGGAAACACTGGGTTCTTTAAGGAGCTTTATACACGGCTCTTGGTTATCATCATAGGATCCATCTCGTGGTCAAGTAAATCTGTTAGAAGTTTGTGAAGCTACATTGCTTCGCACATTCACTGCTACATACTCTGCCTTTGTGGTACTCAAGGCCACAGAGTTTTGTTTCTTGCTGCAACAAGAAACCATGGCAAACTTCATGGTAGAACATCAGCCAGATGTGATCTTTTGGTCCACTGTACTTTCTACCCAATCTAAATCGTCATGTCCTGCAAAGTCAGGTTCATACTGGAGGCATATCTCAGGCCATATCCAATTGTGCCCCGTATATACATGTTTTGTTGTCGTCTAGTGAGTCTGTCTCGGTTGACTAATGAAATGACTAAGCCCATTCACTTTATGGCATGAATCAAGTCTGGTGTTAACCAGATACATTAGTGATCCAAACCACTGTGGATCAGTCTCGTCTGAATTGTTGTCAATCTTCTTCTTTCGATCCATCACGATGGATTTGCATTCTGTCATACTAAACTTCTTTAATGTTCCCACTGTATATTTTCCTTGACTCAAGAAAATCACATCGGTTTTGTCATACTTCTTGTCCCAAGAAGTTGTGCATCATACTTAGATTTTTGAATTTAGAAGTCAATGATTACTTCTATCCAACAACAAGGATTTCTGAATAAGTCATCAAAATCAGGCTCTCGTCACCTTACTGTAATGATATAGGTTTGGATCAGCAACACTCTTGTTGAAATCCAAACTCAACAAGAATCTATCTATCTGATATAGTTTCCAACTCATGGATGATAGTACGGATAGAAGTGTATTAGGTTCACTGGATCAAGTGCCTCATTATAGACAACTTCCTCTGTTTGTGAGAAACCTCTGGCTATAGATCTCGTTTTGTATTTCTTGACACTTTCATCAACTGCATGCTTGATCATATAGATCCATTTAGAAGTTACCACAGAATTCCCTTTCTGATCCATGAATAATATCTTATGCATCATTCTGTAAGATACACTGGTATTCTTCTTTTATGGCATCTTGCCATACTGGTTCTCTTGTTGCTTCTCTAAGACAAGAAGTCTCAACATCAATGAAGTGGCTTATGACTGAAGGATAGCTCGAAAATCTATTTTGCTTTCTCGAAATGTGCCTTGAGAGGCTTGTATGTTTCTCAACCTCTTGCGGAGTGGGTCTAGGTAGGCCTTTTAGGCCTTACTACAATATCTCTGAATATATCGACTGGAACAACTGGATCAACTGGGATAATGTCTGTCTCCCTCTAAAATGTTGAAGTTGGAGAAGGTAATAGTCTTATTGTTAGTCTCCATCTAAGATTTTATGGATCTTAAAAGGACTTTCTCCTTTACAGGGACAACGTTTCTACTTGTTCTTGTATAATGAACAAATTAAATATGGTTTGGACTGTCGTACCAGGGATAATGGTCCAAGTCTTTGAGATCTCTTGTACTAGTAATAATATCCTTCATTTATTTGAAAAACGCAATCAACTATAAAATTATATATCAAATGATTTACCTAGTTTGTAGCCATGTCCTTTTAGAGGAAGTACTTCTCCTCTCTCTTTTATTCACTCACTTGAGGTGGATCTGGATCAATGTCAGCAATGGAAGCATATTATCTTCCCTTCTTCCTGGTTGGACAGTTTCGAGCAATGTGTCCATACTTGTCACATCTGAAGCACTGAATTTCTGAAGCATCTCTTCTTTGATAACTTGGATTGGATGAAGGCTTTTCACTTTTAAATGTTTGCCTGAATTTCTTTTGAATCTTCCTACCTTCTTTGTATGAAGTGCAAGAGCATGATTTTCTCTTGAAGAATCTTTCACTCCTCTGTTTCTAAGTCCAAGTTCTTCTTGAGTGCAATCTGTCCATAGTCGATCAAAGGTTGGTAGAGCTTCTCTTCCACTGATACTTTGAATGAAAGGCTCCCATGATTTTGGAAGATTCTGGAGAGTGGTTAAGACAATTTCTCTATCAGATATGATTTCCCCAATGGTCTCTAGTTGTTCTTTAATCTTTGATAGCTTCATAAAGAAGAGTGCAACTGAGTCACCCTTTGTCATCTTGGTACTTTGAAGTTGGCTCTTTAAGGTAAGAGCTCTGAGAGTGTTGTCACTTTCAAACATTCATTTTAGGACTTCATACATATCATAGGTTGTCTTCAGATTTGCAATACGAGGTAAGAGGTGATCTCTTACTGAGTAGATGATTATTTTTCTTGCTTTGGCATCTTCTTCCTTTCTTATCTTCTTCTCTATATCTGTAGTTGTGGCTGGTAGAACTTTAGTTGTCACATCCAAGAGATCATCTTCTTCAAGAGTGACTAGAAGCTTTGATTTCTAGGGGCTGAAGTTGCTTGCTCCATCAAGCCTATCTTCTACCAAAGTTTTGTTCTTCATTTGATTGGTTTCTTCAAATTCTTTCCAACTAGATTTTGAGAACCTAATGATTAGGTTAAGTTAGCAACCTTGGATTATATTGGACTTATGACTGCCAACAATCAATTTGATAGTATCACAAAAATGCTTGTTGATTCAGGAAAATGTTTGTTTAGAAATCCAGAATTAATATTCTGCAGGAAATTTCGGCACCCTAGAAACCCTAGGGCCAAAAATCAAAATTTCTCGGAATTTTGTTTTGAGAGCTTCTGGAGATGCGCTGGAAGAGGTCGTACTCTTCTATGCCAAAAGTAGCCCCTGCGTCCAAGTTTTAAGGGACTGAATCACCCAAGAGAAGAGGGTCGTATGGATTTTCTGGAAACCCTAGGATGGTCGTACGGTTCTGCAGAAGAGGAAGGATGATTGGTAAAAGATGAAACTTGGTAGATGCTTGTGCAATGGGTTCTTTCAAGACCTATGCTCTGATACCATGTTAATTTTTCATAAGAATTAGGTTAAGCATGAAGTTCATTCCATTTTATCATTTAACCATAACCATAAATGCTGCAACAGCCAAGATCACAAGAAGAAGCACCATGCACAAAAACACAAAATGTATCATGGGAAACCCTTCTCAACAAGGGAAGAAAACCCAGCCAAATCCTTTGTTATAATCTTCAAGAGAAAGACCTTTACCACCAAGAAAGACCTAGCACACAAGAGGGTGCTCAAACCTTAGAACTCTAGCACCCAAGAGAGGTGCCCACCTTTTGCCAAAGAAGTGTACTTGCTGAAATTTTCAAACTCACAAGAAAGATGTAATTCCACAATGGGGAATTTCCCTTTACTTATATTAGACTTGTCCTATCAACTGAAGTGTCTATTGGCTCAACAGGGTCGACCTCTCTAAGACATATTATTATTATTATTATTATTATAATTAATCTTAATATTAATATTAATTATCTTTTACATTTATTATTAAACATATTAAGGTGGGGCCGACCTGTACCCTTTACATAACAATTAGGGTTACAGCTAGGTCTCACTCCTTAACAGTATATAGCAAAGGATCGGATACACCCACTACTGCTCATCCACTAGGGGCACATCCATAGGGATGCCATAGCTCTGATTCACTGCATTACACAGAAGAACCAAATCTTCACACATTCACCTGTGCTCGTCTACAGGCACGTCCACTCTACAGATCTTCTTTCCCACTGCCTCACACATGAGAATCATCTGGAGTCTTCTCGTCAACTCTGTTGCTCAGAGGAGGCTAATGCATCATCCTCATTTCTGTTATCATGACGATGCACCCAGAACTTTGGGATTTCACACGTTCACCTTGTGCTCAGCCACAAGCACGTCCTAACTGAACAGATAGCTTTTCCCACTGGATAATCATCTGGAGTTCTTCTCAACTCTCTGAATGGAGGAGGTTATCCCTACGTTCCCAGCTCTGTCTCAGGCAGGAACCACGTACCCTTCTTAGGGGCTTTCTCTCAGGTTTGTAAGCTAAGAGAAAGACTTCACAGGGCAGCAATGATCCACACCTCACAGGTTTGTAAGATGGAGAATGTCTCACATAGCTGCAATCATCAACAATTTCATCCATGACATGGTTGGTCCTCATTCTTTCCACCTTAGCCATTTGGATGGTGAGCCCATGAATACCCCAAGGAATGGGCAATAGCTCAAGATTTTCTTCAAATTAGGATTCATTTGGTGTCCAAAGGGGCACCCTCTATAACATATCTCTAACCTTTCTCCTTTGACTCTTTCAGTGTTGTCATTATTTCATTTATGTATGTAATTCGTTGTATAGTCATTTCATTTATCGATCATTGTTAATCTTTTCATCCTTTTATTCATTCATGTACTTATGTTGGGTATTGTTGAGAACTTTGTTTTGCAGATTCTGAGGTTCTCGCATGCTGTCCTTCCCAAAGATCTCCACGGAATGTTCGCTCCCCTGCGTGGGAAATTTTGTAATGTAACATGTTAGCATGAATCAAGTTTTGTAATGATTTGGTTGCCTAGGAATTTATCATTAGGGAAGTCCTTTCATCGAGTGTTTTTTTCCTTAGGTAATTAACTTTGTTTTTCGACAATTTTAATTACTAAAGTTCTTCACTCAATAATCCTCCAAAGTGGTGAAAAGCATTCTAATGATCAAACTTGGTAGGTGACTAAGGGCTAGAAGTGTTGTAAATGACCATGCTAGACATCTCCTAGAGTCTCACGGAATTCCGTTAAGTTTTGATCGGTATTTTTAATAATTAAATTTCTCGTTAATCGGAATTTTTTAATTATTTTTTAAGTAAAATGTAAAAATTTGGTCCTTTGGGATTTTGTATAGGGGTAAGAGTACTCAAATCAAATCGCTTGTGACCCCCTATACCCTTGGACCAAGTTTCAACTCATTTGGACAAGTTTTGCTAGGTCAATGTCCATGAGGAGTCTAAGTTAGTCAAAAGCCAGCAAATAATTGGCTAAATTAAAAATGTCAAATTTTGCCTAAAATTGTAAAACATCAGAAAAGGGGAAAACTTGTTTCCTAAGTCATTTCTATGTAGTAGGGGTCAAATAAATCAAATCCCCCCTTTCCTACCTCTCATACAACTAAACTTTAGAAAGGGGAGCGAATTTGTCTCTTGTGGGGCTCACCATCTCCATTGGATTGGCCATTTGGTGATGGGGACCACATGGGGGGCGCATTCCACACCTTGGGTGACCCCTTGGGGCATTAGAGAAAGGTTTAAACTTAGGAGAGGGGGTTTCTTCCCCCATTTGACACTTTGAATGCATGCAAGAGGGATCCTCTCTCCCTCTTTCCCTTAAAAAGAACCCTCCTCTCCTCATTTGGACATCAACTTTCATTGTAACTTCATGCTGCCCAAATTTCTCCTCACTCTCTCTTGCTCTCCCATTCAAATTTTCTCTTGTATTCTTGTTGCAAATTTGCAGCCATATTTTGGATAATAAAAGTTAAGCTTTGGAGGATCTCTTGGTGTTATCTTGGTGTTCTCTTGGTGTTCTTCCATGGTGTTTTGGTTAAGTAAACATAGTTGCATTTTTTTGTGTATATTCTTGCTAACATTGTTTTACTTGAAGACCCCAAGCAAAGTGTTTTGTTGGGGATAGATTTATGATAGTTTTGTCATAAGTTTATGTGGGTTGTTTCTCTTCATGTTTGGAAAGTGTTTTGCAAACCACTGTGAAGATCTCACCTTCTTGCCTCATTGTGTAGCAAGGATTTCAACATTTGCAGGTTACCAAGGGCTTGGAGGAGTGGATTCTAAGTCTGGATACCCACTTGTCCAACCACAAAGCACCATTCTATTTTCTGATTTCATTTCCAGCTCTATTTCATTCATTTTTCTAGATCTATTTTATCTCTAATCTTGTAAATCTAATCATTTCTAAGTTCATACTTTTACTCATAAAATTTATGTTTATTATACTAACAAATACTAACTTGTTCCAAGCTTATATTTAGCACTTTCCAGCATAGATAGTTTGTTGCTTTGTGCAGGTTTTCGCTAGGTTAAGGGGAGGTGCAACCCAGTTTTGTCCACAAAGAGCTCAAGGAAGCATCCAAGAGTTGTGGTACAAAACCCCTTCACCCCTCTTTCTTTCTAAGGCATTGTAAGCAGCCCAAGAGAGTCTCTTCGGCTTTGCATTCTTCAACTATTCTACTATTTTGTAATTTGTAAATCATTTCAAGTATTTAAGTGCCCACACCTTGCATATGAGTGGCTTTGCCACCCTTGCAATACTGTGTTGGCTAGAGTAGATTTAATTTTTTGATATTTGTTTAAGTTGATTGTCCCACTTCTCCCATAAAGAGAAGGTTGTGTGGCTAGCTTTTGTTCTTCTTCCCTTTAAGTTCTTTGCCCACCTTGGCCACAAAATCAGTAGGATTGTCCTCCACATTTTGCCAAAGTTGTGTGGTTATTTGTTTATTTCATTCATTTTAAGTTATTTGGATTGTTTGCCCACACCTTGCATGTGAGTGCCTTTTCCACCCTTGCAATACCGTGCTGGCTAGTAGTTAAAGTTTCTTTCTTTTGCAAGTAAACAAACGTTGCCCCACCATTTGCCCCGTATTCGCTCCCCTTGTCACTTTGTGGATCTTGGGTAACAAGAAAGGGAAAAGGACTGTGTGGCTAGTATAATTAAGCACTCAACTCCTATATTGTTTAACCACTAAAAAGAGGTGACTGTGGAGGCTACTTGGGGTTGAAGTCGGGACAGTTTCGTGGCACTACGTGTCCTCCTTGTTGAGCATCTAGCATCTTGGATTTGGCCTGTGGAGCTAGGGGAGAACCTTGTTCTTCTCTTTTTGAGCACCCATCATTTCCTCTTGGTTAAAGGATAGGGAACTTGGCGTAGTCACATAGTTTAGGATTCTTACATTTCACATCTAATTACCCTAAGTTCAAGAGAGACCTAAAATCTATTAAAAGCAACATACTCACATTGCAAAACATTCACTTTTCAGTTCTTGCAATTTACTTTCAAGCACTTACATTTCATTCATTTTCAGCAAGTTCTTTACATGTGTATATTTACTTGTCAAAGCATTATTTATTTCAAGCATTCTTTATTCTTTGGGAAATAATTGTCTTAAGTGTAAAGTCATTTTTATTGTTTAATCATTGTGTAGGTATTCCATACTTTATTTCGAGTTGTAGAAATATCTTTTGGTGTGCATATCCCAATAAGTGGAATTTGGTAATCTTTAGGCACTGGTCTATTTGCGATCTTGTAAAAGGAATGGTTTGCCTGTCATTGAAGGAATTGCATTTTGTATTGTTTGCTTGTCATTTGGTTGGGTCTCCTTAATCCTTAAATTAATTAACTCCTAGAACTCAAATAATTCTTTCACATAGTTTAATAGGGTCTACCCCCCTTGGCTTCCCTAGGAGTGAGCCTAGATAGAAGGAGTCTAGATTGAGGTGACAGTGGGTCTAGACTCAAGTTTGTTCCTCCAAGGACACACCAAGTGGGTTGGAGACTTCCCCACGTCTGTAGGTGTGTATTAGGCGGCAACAAGGTCCACACCGACATTGGTGCTTTTCCAGGGGGAGGGATATGTGATACCTTGTTTCGCTATCATCAATTGTAGATTGTTGATATGTAAATATCTTGTGGAGATAAATTATGGGGTTGTCCATGACATATGTGGACCACAAGCCAGTCTCGGACCCTTTTTTTGTTGGCCCAAGCTATAATAGATTTGTTGGACTGATTTATTATTGACCAGATACTTGGAGAACAGATTTTAAATCCTAGACATATCTTTGATTCATCCACCTACTACAAGTCTTGGGTTTATTATCCTCAGCGTGATCATTGTGTGATTTTCAGTTAGCATCTCACATTGTTTTTGGCATGCTCATTCAGCCTCCCTTGTTACATATCTGAGTGCAGATATTCACAGGCAGTACTTGAAGATATCTAGCTCATGGCTACTTTTTAGCAACGCCAAAACAAAAAATATCTAGCATGCCCCCTATTTTTGTGCAGAAATTTTCATGGGCATAGTTTCCATCTACCGCGGTGTTTCAACCCTCAACTATGCTTGCAGAGTTCAGTTGTAATTTTGTGGGATAGACCGACTGCATTTTGGTGATTTCATCCTGTATTTTCTATGTGGTTATAGACCATGGTTTATTTCCCTGAAGTTTTAGTATGTTTTCTATACCTAAGTTGTAGGAAACAGCGAGCAAAGTGGTGTCCCGGTACCGGAAACCCACCGAAACGCAACGGTACATCCATCTTTGTTTCGGTGGCGTTTTGGAACCCCTCTTCAAGTTTGTAGACTCGTACGGGCGTCTAGGAAGGTTGTGGGTCCCCCAAAATTGCCAAAACTTTTCATTTTTTCCATTTTTTAATAAAAGAAACCTCATATATTTTTTATTTTTTTAGGAAACAACTAGAAACCCTAATAGCCCAATATTTCCTATAAGAAACCACTTGGTTCACACATTCTTGAGCAAGAGGAGCTTCTTACAGCAGCAGCAAGCATTTCAGTTGTAGTTTGGAGCATTGGAAGCAAAATTTGGTGCACTTCCAGCAAGAGGATAGTTGTGGGCAGCAAGGAGGGTGTGGGCATTTATGTATTTGGTGATCATTCATGGCAGATTTTTACTGATTTTTTTTATTGTTTTTAGTGTTTTTGCAGCATTCATGCCTTCTCTAAGTGTGGGCATATTCTTTTACTGTTTTTCTAGCATTCATGGCTTCTCAAAGTGCCATTTCCTCTACCCATGTAGCGCCTCAACCAAGCAAGCAACAAGAATACTATTCTCTTTGGAGACATGTTACCAAGCAAGCAACAAGAATACTATTCTCTTTGGAGACATGTTACCAAGCTCAAACAAATGGGTGGTGGTGGGGGTTCATGGGAATGGAGGTGCAATTTATGTAAGGTTGAGAAGACCTTCAAGGGCTCTTACACAAGACTCAAGGCTCACATTTTGCATGAGCGAGTTCAGGGTGTTGAAGGTTGTGCATTTACCAAAAATCCGAAGGTGAGGGCTACATTCAAGAGAGAGCATGATGATGCTCAAAGGTTGAAGAAGCATAGAGCTAAAATTGGTATGGGTGGCACTAGCAAGCATACTCCTAGCTTGGGTGCTAGCAATGAGCCAAGGATTGTTCATGAAGCAATGAAGAGGAGGGCAATCCTCGTAGAAGAAGAGATATACAAGCTTGCAGGTGCAAGTAAAGACAGCAAATTGTTAAAAATGCTCAACAGTCAAGGGAGAGAAGAAGTTGAGTAAAGAGTGGCAAGGGCCATATTTTCTTGCGGCATCCCATTTAATGTGGTTTGATCCTCCTATTGGCAGGATTTGGTGAGGGCAATTAACCCAGCCCCTCAAGGTTTCAAGGGGCCAAACTACGAAAAACCTAAGAACAGTTTTGCTCAAGAAAGAGAGGCTACTGCTTGATGGTGTTCTAAAACCAATTTGTAGCTCATGGGGCAACATAGGAGTTTCCATTATCTCAAAGGATGGACTGATAAAAGGTGGAGACCATTGATCAATGCCATTGCATCATCACCAAAAGGAGCAATGTTCTTAAAGCAGAAGATTGTTCACGTGAGGTAAAAGATCGTAATTTCATTGTTGAAATTTTAATTGTTGCTATTGAACAAGTAGGGCAAGTTATCACAGATAATGCACCTATTTGCAAAGTTGCAAGTTCGATTGTTGAGAGTAGATACAATCATATCTTTTGGACTCCTTGCATTGTCCATAATCTTAATTTAATTTTAGAAGAGATGGAGGCAAAAACTGCATGGATTAAGGAGGTCACCAAGTAAGCTAGGGAGATCATAAAATTGATCACCAACCACAACCAATCTCAAGCAATATATCGAGAATACTCCAAATTGGAGTTGCTCAAAGTTGTTGAGACAAGATATGCCTCAAACTTCATCATGTTGCGTCGTCTTGTTGAGGTCAAAACTACATTAATAAGTATGGTGGAGGGTGCCACTTGAGTTGAGTGGAGACAGGCAGAATCAGAGAGGGGAAGTATGGTGCAAAGGGTGTTGATTGATGAGGATTGGTGGAGCAAGATAGCATTCTTGCTCAAGTTTACATTACCTACATTTGAGCTTCTTCGAGATGCAGACACAGACAAAGCTTTCTTAAGAGAGATTTATGATGGCATGGATACCATGGTGGAGAAAACCATGGAAAGTATTACACAAGAGGCTCCCACTCTTCTTTTTGTTGATGTTGATTTTGCTGAGCATGTGAGATCCATCATTGTTAAGAGGTAGAATGGCTTTAACACTCCATTGCACACTTTGGCACATGCTCTAAATCCTAGATTCTATGATGAAGATTGTTGAAAAACCAATGCATGTAGGTAAATTTAAAAATTTACAGCATACAACCAACATACCAATACATCTTGCATATGAGGATCACTGAAATTGAGACAATCACAGAGAAAACACAAGTATACCCTGGGAAACCCTCTTGGGGTAGAAAACCCAGCAAAAACTTATCTTTAGATTCTTCAACAAAGTACAATAGTAGTACAAGACTTTAGAGTAACTAGCTAGGACTCAAAGGCCTAAAACAATACCTATGTTTCAGCACTTACAAACTTCACAAATAGCTGACTAACACTTATAGTAACAGCTTGACAAACTCACCAAAAGATCACTGACTTTCCTTCTTGTTGTAGCAGAGTTATGGCAACTTTAACATAGTGTTTGTAGAAGCCTTATATCAGCAAGGAACAGCAGAAGACATTAGAAAGAATAGAGTGCTTGTATCAGCAGTATACTTCAACAACTAGCTGCCATATACCAGCAGAAGACTCCAGCAACTAGCAACCATATACCAACAGAATATTCCAGTAGATATCAATCATATACCAGCAAAATACTTCAGCAAATAGATGCCTTGCCTCAGAGAAGACTCCAGCAAAACAAAGGTATATAAATGTTAAGTGAATGCCCCTTTTTATAGGTTATAGGTTGGTTTGGCTGCCCTAAGCAGCCCCCTAAGAATGTATGACAATTGTATAATAGCTGTCATACCTGCCCTCTTTGGCTACAAGAGTCACCTTCTAATGTTCCCAAGAACCACCTCCTAAAGCTCCCAAGAGCCACCTCCTAATGCTCCCAAAGGTCACTTCCTTTGTCTCTTCTAGAGGCTTCCTTAAATTGTTGTCTTAGGATTGTATGACAGTTGTATAACAGTTGCCATACCACCACCCTAAGCAGACCCCCTAAGCTGGCCATTCTAACGGCCCTATGCAGCCCTCTTAAGCAACCTCCCTAAGCTAGCCACTACGCCCTAAGCAGCCCTCTTAGAGGTGCTATGAGGTTGACACATGGCATATGGTTGTCTTGGCATAAGGTTAACACTTCTCATGTGTTTGATGCTTGACATAAAGTTAACACTATATCAAAACTTTATTTACATGGTTAGTTACAATAGGGAAAATAACTTCCAAAGCTATATAATTCAACACTCCCTCTTAGCAAGAAAGGTATTTTCCTAGTACCAATTGTTACATCCATTTGTCTTTACTTGGCTATTGACTTGTTGATCCATGTAGAATCTATTCATCAAGAGAAGTTTTGTGTCCATAGCTAGCATTGGGATCAGTAGCATCTCTGGTGAGCACACTGATGTCATTACAGGAATTTTATTCACTCACTTCACCAAGAACTGTCCTACTAGCCATATGCTAGAGGAAGCTATATAGTTCACCAAGAATTGTCTTACTCAGTGCCAGTCCTTTTTCATATTAGATGAATAATCTTAGAGCCAGTACTTTTTCATACTAGATAAAAATAAAATAGAGCAGCCCACATCCAACCTGTAAATGACTTGCCTCGCTACTGTCACCAGAGTCCCATATGCAGCTCCTTACTCCCTCTTACGAGGGAGCAATCCAAGTCTGTCTCTGAAGTACTCAAACTTCACCTTTGACAGAGGTTTGGTTAGCACATCTGCAACCTGCTCATTGGTAGCCACATAATGAAGCTTCGCTGATCCCTTTTCTACCACATCATGGATAAAATGATACTTGATTCCAATATGCTTTGATTTGTCATGAAACACGGGGTTCACTGACAACTTTATGCAACTTTGATTGTCACAGCAGATACTAGTAGCATCTAACTCAATATCAAATAATCTTGAAAGTAATTTCCGTATCCATATTGCTTCAGTACATGCTAAACATGTTGCCATATATTCTGCCTCAGTTGTACTGAGCGCAACATTGGTTTGCTTCTTGCTAAACCATGAGATCATACCTGATCCCAAACTAAAACAACATCCTAAAGTCCTCTTACGATTTGTGACACTACCAGCACAATCTGAATCAGAGCATCCGTGTAGTCTGAACTCACAATCTGCATCATACTTGATACCATACTCAATGGTACCTTTCAAGTATCTCATCACATGTTTTGTTGCAATCAAATGAACATGTCTGGGTTCAACCATATACTGACTTAAAGTGTTCACAGCAAAACATATGTCTGGCCTTGTATTCGTTAAATACATCAATGAACCAATCATTTGCATATACAAAGTGGCATCCACTATCTCTAATGAAGTATCACATAATAACTTTGGATTTGTTGTCATAGGTGTAGTCATGGATTTACAATCCATCATTCCAAATCTCTTTAGAATTTCCACATCATATTTTCCTTAACTAAGACAAATCCCACCTGGATTCTGCCACACTTCTAGACCTAGGAAATAGTGCATCTGACCCAGATCTTTTATTTTGAATTATGAAGCAAGCTTCTTCTTGCAATCGGTGATGAGATTTTCATTTCCTGTTAGAAACAAATTATCCACATACAATAGTAAGATCACCTGATCATCATTCTCAATCTTATAATAGAGATTGGAATCTACTTTACTCTTGATAAAGCCCAAGCTCATCAGAAAATTATCAATTCTTCCATATCATGTCCTGGGAGCTTGCTTCAAGCCATACAAGGCTTTCTTTAATCTGCACACGTGTCTGACTGTCATGTGTCTCAAATCCCCATGGCTGCTCCACATACACTTCCTCTTCTATCACACCATTCAGAAAAGCAGTTTTTATATCCATCTAATGCAGTTTCCATCCCATCTTTGCAGCTATAGCCATACAGGCTCTAATGGAAGTGTATCTTGCCACAGGAGCAAAGGTTTCTTCGTAATCTATTCCCTCTTTCCGAGAGAACCCACGAGCTACAAACCTTGCTTTGTATTTCTCAATACTACCATCCGCAGCACGCTTGATTTTGTATAACCATTTAGATGTTATCACAAATTTTTCTTTTGGTCTCGGAACTATGTCCCAAACATCGTTTTTCATAATTGATTGATATTCTTCAATCATGGCATCCTGCCACACCTTCTTCTCAATGGCTTCTTCACAGTTGGAAGGTTCTGCATCAATGATGTTAGACACAAGTGCAACATAGTTGGAATATAATCGAGGTCTTTTACTTTCTCTGAAAGTCTTATTTGGGGCACCATACCTCTCTGCATCTTGAATGAATTCACGAGCCCAACCTGGTTTTCTCTGATATGTAATCACTTTTGTGGGTGAATCGACAGGTTTCTGAGGCTCCATCATATCATGATTCTCAGGTACATGCTCTTCTTCTTCTGTATCTGGTACTTTAGAAGTTGCAGGTTCCTCATCATGTACCTCATCTACATGATTTCTTTTTGATTTGCAGAAAGTTGCATCTTCATCAAAGATAACATCTCTGTTGAACTCAATCTTTTTGTATCCAGGGACATACTCTCTATATGCCTTTGATGTTTTGTTGTATCCAACAAATATACCCTTCTTACCTGAAGGATCCAACTTTGTCCTTTTGTCCTTGGGAATATGAATATACAATGGACAACCAAATATCCTTAGGTGACTAACCTCTAGAACTTTTCCAGAAAACACTTCTTCTAGAGTTTTATTTTCAAGAACTTTATGAGGACTTATGTTATGTACATATACAGCAATCATTGTTGCTTGTGCCCAAAGGTACATCGATAAGTCGTGATCATGAATCATGGCTTTAACTACTTCCATAATTGATCGGTTATTTCTTTCTACAACACCATTTCGTTGAGGATTGTATTGAGTAGAAAGCTCCCTCTTAATCCCAACTTCTCTACAGAATTCCTTGAATTCACCAAATGTGAATTCTCCTCTGTTATCAGATCTTAAAACCTTTATTTTTCTCTCAGAAAGATTTTCAACAAGAGCTTTAAATTCCT
>CBVK0101730660.1:0-13599 GCA_900067695.1 Picea abies | reverse complement strand
GACATTGTGTCTCCGAGGGCACACTAAGTGAGTTGGACTTAGCTCACGTTTGCAAGTGTGCATTAGGACGGCAACAAGTTGCACCTAGGTTAGTAGGTTAAACTAGCAAAGTTAGAGGGTTAGTCTAGGGTTAGTTTGTGAGATATTAATGGTTAGGTTTAGAGTTTAAAGCAGCCTTAATGGCTGTAGGTTAGTTTTACTACAGCAATAAGAATTTGTGGGAGAAAGAGAACGCCCTAAGGGAGGAAAAATCCCTAAGGCATCACGATCATTTTCCAAAAGAGACAACTTCAAAACTTGAAATTTGTACGTTTACCAAGGCAACAATTTATTTCTCCCATGCAATAAGTAAATGACTAGTGCCTTTAAGAAAGGGTTAATGGAATCAAGAGAATGTGAAGAAGCTATATAGGCTACTTCCTTGGGGGTGTAAACCCTTTTCTCCCCAAGGAAAGCTTCTCTTAGCTAGGGTTTCAACTAGGAGGGTATATGCAATTATACTGTAATGTTCCCAAGCCAATTTTTTCACTTGGAACATTAACTGACCAATGATTTACTTGTCTGTTTGTGTGTGTTTGCAGGTTGGCCTCTCAAGTTTCGACCTTAGGGTTATATTCAGTTATTAAGCACATATCTGAAGATATACTCAATGAAAATACAAGATCTAACCAATACACAAGATATGGAACCAAATAGCATAGATCTGACCTTTATTATTATGAAAAGCAAGAACCTGATACAGAGTGGATGTAGATCTGGAATAACATCAGATGGCTCCACGAGATAATGTATGAGTTGCTACAAAATGCTCCTGATAAGACAATAAAAGCCTCCAAAGGCTGGATATACAATGAAGATCAATGCAAGAAGAACCAAGGTCAAGTCCAGACCCCCCTGGGTGATGGCACGTCCTACTGAAGAGATAACAAGACCAATATTTCGGCCCAGCTAAAGGAGATCTCAAAATGGTACTAAACTTCACAGAAAGATAGATCGGGACAAGTAGAAACCCTTCCTGAAGTCTCAAGCCAAGATGCCAAGATCTACCCCTCCAAACTGTTGAAACCCTAATCCAGATTGCGCCCTCTTGAAGACTGTCAAGCTCAATATTTTGGCCCTGATGGAGGAAGCCTCCAAATACCCTGAAAATCTCTAGAAAGATAGATCGGCCCACCACAAGCTGCTAGGAGAAGTCTCAGAGTCAGATCTGAGGTATAACCCTTCCAAACTGAACAGATCTGAATCACAGTTGCGCCCTCCTTCTCTCAAAAGTGTCCCAAAGCTTCAGATAATAATCTAGCAAGAGTAACACTCCCAAAATACTCCAAATCTAATGAACAAGGCCATGCAAGTAATACCTAGGTGCTAGAATGTCAATAGACCCTGTCAATAAGCTGGATCGAACTCCTCTCCAAGAAATGATGCACCCCTGCTGGAAAACCCTCAAGGGTATGGCATGTTGCCCTCCTGGATAGATGATGGTACCTATGAATACTATAGAATGGTGTGGGTGGAGTGTTTCATCCCTGAGACCAAGCTTGGAAAAAGGTGAGTGGAATATTTCACCACTGAGTTGTTCTCTAGGGTTTGTATTCTCAAAACCCTCAAAACTGTGTGCTCAAGAGCCCAATAGCCAAATGCAATATGATCCAAGATGCCCTGAGAGGGGCACCCTAGGCTTTCCTTTATACCTCTTTCTGTTTCTCTGTTGAGTTTAGTTAACCCTGAGGTTCAACTCCTAACTCAACCTCAAGCGCTCTATTCCTCCAGTGAGTTACTTTTTACCTTTTTACCTTTTTCAAGTCAACTTCAAAATATAACATTGAGTTAGCTGACCTTTCCCTATGTTGCATGAGACTATGGTCTAGTGGGGATGACTAGACCACTAAGTCTCTTCCAAACCTCTCCATCAAGAGGTGGGGGACATTACATATACTCCTCTTAGTAAACCCTTATGAAGCAATATTCCCTTAGCAATAAAATAGTGAAAACACAAGTAGGGGTGTATGACAATATACTCCCTACTTGGCTCAAGCAAATAGAACCTTTAACTTGTACAATATGACAATATACTCCCAGGATAAATGTTGTGTCTCTTGTGATTGTGTATTTCTCAGTGATCTTGTCTTTATGTTGTTATCTATTGAAATGCAAAGAACTATAATAATGGCATAAACATTAACAAAGTCATCGGTTGAGCAGGAGGAACTTGAGTTTGAAGTTGTTGAATATCCGGATAATTCCAATCCCCACCCGCATCCCAAAGAACCCATCTCTTTAGAAAAGATCGTCGACAACCTTGACGAAAACAGTGAAGCAATTTCCTTGACAGTGCCACTTCCAACCTCTCAACCATCATATGATTCAATACAAGATTATGGGAATGTGGACGACAGCTCCGGTTTACATATTCCAAATCATTACGAACAGTGGTTGGCCTTCCACCATGACAGTCATATGCAGAAATTTATCAAAAGTTTGCCAAACTTCAAGGTTTGGTTGAATAAAGAAAGGCACATGTTCCTTAGGTGGTCTATTCTCAAGAGAAACTCCAAGTTGATAAAACTTGGAAAAGGATCTTCAACAAGTCATCCTGGACAGGGACTTTTCAGACATCTCGGGTCTTATGGCATCCATGACTTGGCTGGATCAATTGTTTTCTACCTCATCCAATTGGATGGTGGGCCCATGAATATCCCAAGGAATGGGCAACAACTCAAGCTATTTTTCAAATGATGAACCATTTGGTGTCCAAAGGGGCACCCTTTGTAACGTATCTCTAACCCTTCTCCTTTGATTCTTTCAGTTTTGTCATTTTTTTTCAATTATGTATAAAATTCATTGTTTAGTCATTTCATTCATTGGTTATTATTTATTTTTTTCACACATGTACTCATGTTGGTTATTGGTGAGAATTTGTGGTTGTAGATTCTGAGGTTCTCGCATGCTCTCCTTCCCAAAGATCAAGCACACATCCCCACGTGGAGCCAGATGTTGACCACCTATTTCAACTAGGTGTCAACGTCACGTACCATGAAGATATGTACATTGTGGTGTGACAAGTTTGAAGACCTATGGCTTAGCAGGGCAATCCTGCCCCCATAACTTCTTTCTCTCTCCACGAAATGTCCGCTCCCCTGCGTGGGAAAAATTTGTAATGTAACATGTTAGCATGGGTCAAGTTGTAATAATTTAGTGGCCTAGGAATTCATCATTAGGGAAGTCCTTTCATCGAGTGTTTTTTTTTTCCTTGGGTAATTAATTTTGTCTTTTCAACAATATTAATTACTTGAGTTTTTCACTCAATAATCCTCCAAAGTGGTGAAAGGCGTTCTAATGATCGAGCCCATTAGGTAACTAAGGGCTAGAAGTGTTGTAAATGACCATGCTAGACATCTCCTAGAGTCTCACGAAATTCCATTAATTTTTGATAGGTGTTTTTAATAATTGAAATTTCCCGTAAATTGGAAATTTTTAATTATTTTTTATGTAAAATGTAAAAATTTGGTCCTTGGGGATTTTGTACAGGGGTATGGGTACTCAAAACAAATGGCTTATGACCCCCTACACCCTTGGACCAAGTTCCAATTCATTTGGACAAACTTTGCTAAGTCAATGTCCATGAGGAGTCTAAGTCTGTCAAAAATCAACAAATAATTGGCTAAAGTAAAATTGTTGAATTTTGTAAAAGAGTTTAAAGTCGTGAGACAAGGGGGAAAAGTTGTTTCCTAAGTCATTTCTACGTAGTAGGGGGTCAAATAAATCAAATCCCCCCTTTCCTACCTCTCATACAACTTAACTTTAGAGAGGGGGGTAAATTTGTCTCTTGTGGGGCTCACCATCTCCATTGGATTGGCCATTTGGTGATGGGGACCACATGGGGGGGCCATTCCACACCTTGGGTGACCCCTTCGGGCATTAGAGAGAGGTTTAAAATTAGGAGAGGGGGTTTCTTCCCCCATTTTTGAGTTTCTTCTCCTAATGGAAGTTCCCCTCTCTCATGGTGTCGTCCCCTTGAGTGAGCCTCCCTCTTTTGAGAGTGACACTTGGAGAGCATGCAAGGGGGGTCTTCTCTCCCTCTCTCCCTTAAAAGAAGCCCACCTCTCCTCATTTTGGAATGAAGTTTCATTGTAACTCCATGCTGCCCAAATTTCTCCTCACTCTCTCTTGCTCTCTCCCAATTTCACTCATGTAATGTTGCTGCAAACTTGCAGCCATTCTTTTGGATAATAGAAGTGAAGCTTTGGAGGATCTCTTGGTGTTCTTGTGGTGATCTCTTGGTGTTCTATTGGAGTGTTCTTGGTGTTCTTGTTTGATGTTCTCATTGAGGTAATATATCTGCAATTTATGTTCATTTTTGCTCACATTGTTTTACTTGAAGACCCCAAGCAAAGTATTTTGTTGGGGATAAATTTGAAGTAGCATTGCTATAAGTTTATATGGGTTGTTTCTCTTTGAGTTTGCAAAGTATTTTGTAGACCATTTAGGAGATCTCACCTTCTTGCCTCATTTTGTAGCAAATATTTTACAGTTGCAGTTTATCAAAGACTTGGAGGAGTGGACTCCAAAGGCTTCACTTAAATTTCTGACATAATTTCCATCACTTTTCTATTCATTTTCTGCACATATTCTCTTCTAAATCTTGCAATCTAATCAATTTCTAAGTTCATACTTTTAACATAAAAATTTATGTTTTATGTGCTAACAAAAACTAACTTGTTTTGAGTGATTTTTAGCATTTTCCAACAAATATAGCTTGTTGTTTTATGCAGGTTTTCGTCAGTCTAAGAGAAGGTGCTACCCAATTTTGGCGGCAAGGAACTCAAGGAAGCATCATAGAGTTGTGGTGCCAAACCCTTTCCTTTCTCTTACTTTCTAAATCATTGTAAGCAGCCCAAGAGAGTCTTTTGGGCTTGCATTCTCCATTTATTTCTCTGTTGTGTAATTTGTAAATTAGTTTTAATATTTTTCCCCACTCCTTACATGTGAGTGGCTTTGCCACCCTTGCAAAATCGTGTTTGCTAGTAGAGTAGATTTAATTCTCTGATATTTGCATAAGTAAATTGTCCCACTTCTCCCATAAAGAGAAGGTTGAGTGGCTAGGATTTACTTATTTTACTTTCAAGTCCTTTTGTCCACCTTGGCCAGAAGATTGGTAGGCTTTTCCTCCACATTGTGCCAAAGTTGTGAGGCTTTGAAATTTGTTTAAGTTTTCCCACCTTTGTCCTTAAGGAAAATTTGTGTGGCTAGTTTGTTTATTTCACTCATTTTGAATTATTTTTGTTTGTTGCCCACACCTTGCATGTGAAGTGGCTTTGCCACCCTTGCAAAATCATGTTGGCTAGTGTTTTAAATCGTTCAATTTTTGCAAGTAACTAAAACTTTGCCCTGTATTCCCTCCCCCTGCCACTTGTGGATCTTGGGTGACAAGAAAGGGCAAAGGATTGTGTGGCTAGTCTAATTAGGCACTCGGTTTCATTGGTGCTTAAACCATTAAAAAGGGGTGACTTGAGGAGGCTAGAAGGGGTTGAAGCTGGGGACGGTTTCACGGCACTAAGTGTCCTCCTTGTTGAGCGCCCAAGCACTTTGGATTTGATCTCTGGAGCTAGGGGGGAACCTTGTTGTTCCCTTGTTTAGCACCCAACACTTCCTCTTGGTTAAAGGGATAAGGAACTTGGGGTAGTCACATAGCTTAGAATTGCTACAATTCATATTTAATCCCCCTAAGTTCAAGAGAGACCTAAAATTTATTAAATCAACCTATTCACATGCAAAGCATTTACATTTCCTTGCAATTTCATTTTCAGTAATTTACTTTCAAGCACTTTCCTTCATTCATTTTTCAGCAAATTCTTTACTTGTGATTATTTACATTGTCAAAGCATTCTTTATTCTTATTATTTAATTCATTGTGCAAATTGTTCCATTCTTTATTTTATTTTGTAGAAATATCTTTTACTTGCGCATATTTCAATAAGTGGAATTTGGTAATCTTTAGGCATTGGTCTATTTATTATTTTTGTAAAAAGAAAGGTTTGCCTATCATTGAAAGAATTTCATCTTGCATGGTTGCTTGTCATTGGGTTGGGTTTCCTTAATCCATAGCTTAATTAACTCCTAGAACTAAAATAAACCTTCACATAGCTTAATAGGGTCTCCCCCCCTTGGCTTCCCTAAGAGTGAGCCTAGACGGAAGGAGTCTAGATTGAGGTGACAGTGGGCCTAGACTCAGGTTTGTGCCTCCAAGGACACACCAAGTGGGTTGGAGACTTCTCCACGTTTGTAGGTGTGTATTAGGACTGCGTCAAACCCAATATTGCCTTTATTGTTAGTTTGGTCTCCATGTTCATGCAGGATCTAAGGGAGAGCCATATGAAGACTGCAAAGAGGATTGTTCAATATATAAAGGTACATATCAGCATGGCATTAAATATTGCAGCACAAATTTGAATCCATTGGTCGGATACTCAAACTCTGATTGCACTAGTGATGGGGATGATCAGAAGTTCACTTTTGGATGTGTTTCATCCAACATTTGGTATGATTGTTTGGTCATGTAAAAAGAAGTGAGTTGTTTCCTTATCGACGACTAAAGTTGAATACAGAGGAGCAATGAATGTTGGCGCTGAGGTAGTTTGGATTCACAAGTTCATGGGAGAGCTCAGATTTCCTCATATGGAATTGACTATAATGTATTGTGACAATCAGAGTGCAATACAAGTGGTTGGCTCATAACCCCATTGCACATAGCAATATGAATCATGTTGAGCTTCATGCACACAACCTTAAAGATTTGGTGCAAGAGAATGTGGTAACTCATTTTTATTGCAAGAAAAATGATAAGATTGTTGATATCTTTACGAAGTAATTGACAAAGGAAAAGTTTGTTAGACATTAGTCTATGCTCGGGCTTATAGGAACCTGTAGGTTGTCATTAAACAGAGGTATTGAGATAATGTCACCTCTTGATCATCCAAGAAGTTGTGTTAAACAGGGATGTTAGAGTTTGTGATTAAACCCAACTTTGGGATGTCAGTCGATAGATCAACTTAGAGGTCTACTTGTCCATAAAAAGGTTTCATCTGGTTGAATAGCTCCAACTTCATGGTCCCAACCAGGTTGACTATAATTGACGAGGCGAAGAGAGGTCCAGGAAACATGAATTGCCTAACCGTTTTGGGGCCAAATTGGGTGTTCAAACTTGCCCAAATCAACCTTGTTTTAAAGAGATTGGTTATGCACTCAAGTGTATAAATATATGGTCTATGATCAATCTATATAATGATAAATATTGTGTTGATGTATATTGTGCTCTTATGTTATAACAGGTGTTCTTAAACACCATCAACTCTACTTAGATCTATTTACTATCTCTGTAATGCACCTTTGATTTCAAACAAAAAATATCAATAACCCTGAATTAAAAGTCAACTCGAGTAAACTAAAGTGGAACTAGAGAAAACTGAACTGAACTGCATGACCAAAAATAGAAAGTCCACCACAAGTAGGTGTAAGATCCCCACTAAATTTTTTTGGATTTTTACTTAGTTTAGTAGTGTAGGCACTTCGTCAAACACTTTGATGACAAACTCCCACTCACTGTTGTAGCTTCTTAGGTGAATTGTTGGTTTATGTCTTTTGTCGAACAGTTGGTTAACATGCTGAAACTCCACTACAGAAACCCCTTGGTGGCTGTTGTTTGTGTTTTATGTTTGCTGGTTGGTTTGTTTGATGTGGTTCCCAATGAAGAGATAAGGGTTTGATGCCAAACAAATATATAATATATGTATATATAATTATAACAGCACAATTGCTATCACAAATAACTCAGCCAAAGAACCAAAGGACACCAAATCTGATCTGATTTATTTAACATTTAAATCTGTTACATGTGCATAGAACCACAGAGGTTCAGATCTACCTTAACAAGGAGAATATGGCTCTCATAAACAGAAAATGGTCTTCAACAGCTGAGTGCAGCCCTGCTGCTAAGTAACTCGACCTCCCATTGGCTGTAAACTCGGTCCTTCCACTAAAATACACCCTCTACAACAATAAACTTGGCCAGCAATCAATTGGAACTCGTCCCAGCTAAGATAAACGGCCACAGCAGCCTATAACTCAGCCACACAGCAGGTAAACTTGGCCCCTTCATCAGAATGGCAGCCCACTAGAGAGATACGGCCTCTCTACCACCAGAATGCGGCCCCACATCAAGAGAAACTTGGCCCAAATGAAAAGTTTCAACCCAGCAATGAGAAACTCGACACCAAGGCAATGTAACTCAGCCAATAAGCAAGAACTCGTCCCCCAAACAGGTAAACTCGGCCCCTTCAGGCTTCAACAGAATGGAGGCCCACTAGAGAGATACGGCCTCTCTACCACCAGAATACGGCCCCACATCAAGAGAAACTCGGCCAAAATGAAAATTTTCAACCCAGCAATGAGAAATCGACTCCAAAGCAATGTAACTCAGCCAATAAACAAGAATTTGGCCCCCAAGATGCAAAATCGACCTCTATAAAGAAAAACTCAGCTGCCAATTGATGAAATCTTGGCCACAATGAAGCACAATGAAAGATTTGAGTGATCTTCCCTCCACGATCAACTAGGGTGGATAGTTTCACCACCAAACCCAATCTTCGTCTCAAGGGTTTTTCGTCCCAAGAGTCAAAACTTCAAGAGCTCTATCCAATTTGTTTTTAAAAAATAACAATGCATAATGAGAAAGGACGCCCTCATTCCTCTTTGATTTCCTCGTTCACCCTTTTGTTGACCCTTTTACCCTTTTAATAAAGTAAAGTGAATTTATAAACTCAGAGTCACTTAAAACACCTTTTCACTTAATTACTCAATGTCACTTTTAAAAAGATTGTTTTTTTCCCCGATGACATCAAATAATTAATTAATCCCCTTTTCTTCCACTGACTATAGCCTACGAGAATCACTTAGGCTATTACGTCAATCTCATGGAGTGATCATTTGGAAAGGGACATTACAGTAGGGCACTCTAATTGCTAGGCCAGCATAAATGTGTAGGAAGCTTCCTCCTAAGGTGGTGTGCCCACCTTCTCTAGGAATAGTAGTGGACATGAACTTAACTAAACTCAAGTGTGAATCAAATCAAATGGAGTGAACTCCAAATCAAACTGAAGTGTAACTATAGTAGACTACGGTAAGGTCCAACGCTATAAATAGCAAACTCATGTAAGTCACACTCCTGCTAGAGTAATAATAGTCCATGTAGGACCCACCATAGAGGGTTCTAGAACCTCCTCAAATAATGCATCCTCATCCTCCTAGTCAATTGTTTTTGATCAAGTTGAATGCAACTGGTTCACACAGCACACCCCTTTAGGTGACACATGGCACTCATCTGGCGCTACGTAACTTACTCTGCAAGTTATCTCTCACTAAGGTGCACTAGTCAACTTGGTCAAAACGAAATACACAAGGTCAAAATCTCATGAAAATAATAGCTTGGGGTCCACTATGAAAGCTTCTAGAAGGTTCAAGTCTCAAGAAGCCCTAATTTTTACCAAAAATCAAATTTCTCGAGATGATTTGAAATTCGACCCCCATGTTTTATGCATTATTAGGTCTCCAATTATATGACCAAATCCCAAAAATCCATAAACCGTAATTTTGACCAAAATTTCCAAGCCTTTTTTGCCACCAAATATGCACTATATACTACCTTCCACATCGGGAATCCAAAAAGATAATTACTTTGAAAAAGTGTCAAGACCCCAAAAGGTTGGTTGGTCAACAACCTGCCTTTGACTAAATTTTTACTTTTCCGATTGGCCTCAAATTCAAACCATAAGCACATCTCGATAAAGGGTCCTCAGATATGTGATGAAATTTCAAGAAAGATAATTTTTCAAGAAACCAAAAATTTTCAAGAAAGCGAAATCTTAAAAATCTAACCAATCCCTTTAGGAGTCTTCAACATCCCATACCTATTACAGTTGTTGCAAGAAACATGCAAGTATGGGAACCTTACTGCAAATTGAAAACCTATACATATGTGTACTAATATCAGCATGATATGTCCTTTGGATGTACCTGTTGTGAACCACCTACATAGTGATAGACCCTGTCCAATCCTCAACCCATGTGTTAAGTATGAATATAGCACTCGTGAACCTTCAATGCCAAATGGTGAACTTTGAAATGTTGAGTTCACCCCATAATGTGTCCATGAACAGTCAATCCCAAACCAACAGGAATGAATTTTGGAAATATCCATTTTGAGTGTTAATAGTTCCATGACTTGACTCTACTTTCGGATCACCATATATGCCAAATTTCAAGAAACGAAAAACAATATAACTTTAAAGCAAGCATTCAAAATAAATTCATAGCAAACTGCGAAAGATATTTGGGAAAAAGGCAACTACTCGATAAGTGCAGTGTTCCATCTATTAGAAAAAAGCTCTAACCTGTTTAGCAACACCAAAGTCGGCAAGTTTAACTTGGCCATTAGGATAAACCAATATATTGGAACACTTAATATCTCTGCACGACAAGATAAAAAAATTTAATCAATATCATTCTATTGAGATAAATATGTATGAATAGAATCTCCAGAAGTGTAATCAATGTTCCGAAATATATACACACAATAAAAAAGTATGAGAGCACAATCTAAACCTTTTGATTTAGAATCACCTTTATAATTTAATATGGTGCAAGTTTGACTGCTATGCCTAGTTACAATGTGGACCCCAAGCCCTTTCAATGATACACCCAAAAAAGAAGCCTATAACTTGCTTTTCTTACAAGAATCATTTTTAACTATAATTTCGTGAGACACAAATTGGTTGTTGTAAACTATATTCATGTTCAAATAATCGTTCGAAATTTCTTTGAAAATAATCAATTAGATACTAGAACCAAAAATACTCAAAGTAAATGTGAGTACTAGGCAGACCCATGTAGAACAAATATCTAGAAAACAAGAGAATGTCATGATGCATAAAGCCAATGTACTATCTCCAAGTGAGAAGAAATGCCAAGAATGAATAAAAATGTAGCAAAACCTAATTTTGTATTAGAAGGGCTGCAACAGAATTATAGAGACACTGGAGGATGTACGTAAGCAGTTTAGTAAGAGAACTTTAATATAGTAAAGCAAAATTTACTTGAATAAATTTATGATGTAAAACCATTTGTCCCATATGTAAAAGATAAAGAAGCACATGTGGGAATATTAACTATGAATAGGCTCTTAGGCCTTACAGTAGGATAAGTTTGGTGAATCTTTTGGATGGATAGTCTATTTGAGGCTGTATCCAGTCTAGTGCAACACCCATACTATTCTTGGAGACATCCAGGTGGGTTGTCCATACCTTCTCAAGAAAGTTTTCTTTGTCCCATGTGCTGTTATAGAGCTAATTGAGATTCAATGATGGTCATGTTCTCGCTAAATATTATAAATGTCGTTCAATCTGAAGATTAGTATGCCGCATTGTCTAGTTTATAAGTGCTATTATCCTTCTATTGCTGAATTTAATGCTGATTATACTGGTGTACTATGACTTGCCCAATTTGTTGTTGCTTCCATGGGAAACTGGATGTACTAGTTCTGTTATTATAGACATCTGAGTTTGCTATTATTGCACTTCCTTGTGTCCATAAAAGTTTGGGCTCAAACAATGGTGTGAAAGCCCCAACAAACAGCAGAATTCATATCAGATTTCAGTTGTAATATCTTTTTTTAATTTACAAGGGTGGTAATTGCAGGGGAAGTTATCATTGACTTCGAGGGAAATCAAGAAGTAAAATATGCCTAGGGAGTTGGGATCACTACGAACAATGAAGCCAAGAAACTAGTATTATTCAAAGGTATATTGCTCCTTAAATCCTATTGAGTCTGGGAGGCGTCAGTTGTGGGAGACTCCATGGTCATTCTCAGAGCAATTATAAATAATTTCGTCCCCAAAGGGCCCGATCTAGAGCACCTGGTGCAATGAACTCTTCAAGAAGTGCAGCGCTTTCAGAAGCTAGAGTCCTATCACCATCTTGAGGCACTGGAATTCAACTATGTATGAGCAAGCCAACTCGGGCTTGACCCTTAGCTTAGGTTGTTGTAAAATTTTCGGGGAGTGATTTTCAATTCCCACCATAATGTTTCTTGGAACTATTGGGAGATTTAATTACCCACTACTTGGTAGGCATTACAAAGGTGGAACAATAGTATGATGGGAAGAGACGGCACTCCTTCATTAATTCCCTCCATTCACTTGTGCAAATGGTTATGACAAGCATGGTGATCCAGCCCAGTAAGAGATGTCGTTTAATAGCAAGGATCTGGCTTATGATTCTCGTTGTTCTCAGAGTTGTGGCTCTCCCTGGCTCTGGTGTCAGTTGCTTCGCTTGTGCAGCTAAGCACCCACTCTAGCAACAAAGGGAGCCCCCCTTGTGTGTTCTAAATTTGTGTTTTGGTTGTCATAGTTCGAGGGCTGAGACAGTTTTGTTGGGAGCCCAAATGGCGCACCATCACTGCAAAGCTAGGAGTTGTGCTTGCTGTGAGCTGGGTGACTTCAAAAAAGGTCTGAAGCGGTGAGATAGAGAGACAGCTAAAAGTTAAAACCCAATGTGGCATCATCAATGCCAGGATTAGATGGGAGAAGTGGCAAACAGAGTTTGAGAAGAAGACTCAGAAGAACACAATGCAACTCAACACAGTTGTGCCATTAACACAGCAAAACATATGGTTGACCTGAGGGACTGGCAGAAGGAAGATACACTCATGGGTGTTCAGCACCATAAAATTTGGAGATTTCTAAGTAACCAGATTCCCTGAAGTAGCTCGTCGGGTGAATTGTAGCCCACCTTGATATTCCAACAAGCGTGGTTAAATCTTCATCATTGGCAAACTCCTCCCCTTCAGCAGAATCCCCCTGGGCGTCGGAGGAACCCCAAATTATTCCTAAGCTAGAATTGGACAGAGGCAACAGACTTGAATCTGCAATTTCAGATGTCAAGGAACATAGAGCTATAGAGGAAATAGAGACAAAGAGGCACCAGCTAGGAGATGCCCAACTTGGGCCTAAACACTATTTTTTTTGTTAAACTGTTATTTCTATGTATTTTCAAGTAGTTTGTTTGCTTAATCAGTATGTTCAGCAATATACATGCCAAGGTATTGTTGGGTATATTTGGCAGGCTCGGTTCTCAGGGAAGAACTCTTTTCAATTTTGTAATTTGGACTCATGACCTCTGTTGTAAAACTCGTGAAAAAGTCGCGAGTTCTCGGAAAACTCGCGAGTTTTTCCAGCAGCCGAGTTTTATAGAAAAAATCGCCGAAAAACTCGGCCGAGTTTTTCACGAGTTTTTGGTGAGTTTTTGGGAAAACCTCGCGAGTTTTTGGAAAAACCCGGGAAAAACTCGCGGGTCGATGGGAAAAACTCGTCCATCTTAATTTTTTTATCAGTCCGCGGGTTTAAAGGGTCCGTGAGCGGTTTTAGGGGTTCTATTTGTGCATTTAGCCAAGGAGGAGAGCCAAGGAGGAGAGTCAAGCCATTCAACCAGCCAAGGAGGAGTTTGCCATTGGGATTTTGTGGATTCAAGAGTCAAATTTTTGGATTTGGC
>CBVK0101730656.1:0-10339 GCA_900067695.1 Picea abies | reverse complement strand
ATTGACTTTATAATCCATTTGGCATATCTATTTGATCACAAGGAAAACCAAGGATTTATCATTTTACTAAAATCGATAATGTGAGACACACTATAATTAAATTTGTTGATATGGCACTATTTGCTTAATGATAATCACCCAATTCATAATAATCACCCTTTATGAAGCAACAACAATGATTACACTTCAACCTCGCTAGTGCCATGGTCAACTTCTTGAAAGGTGATCTATAATATCCATTGAAATGTTTATAGTGAAATTGATCTCTATATTTAACAGGAGAAATATAGGCAAATCATGGACAATAACAACATATCATGAAACCTTTATGTATAGGTTACCTTACTCTAAGAAGAATTACAATTTGGCACACATTCAAACGCTATCATGTCTCAATTCTAGGACTTGTAAAGCTAAAAATGGTATATCGTACTCCAAAGTCTAGAATATCCCCTACAACTTCACATGTTCTCCTAATTGTGACAAAGTATCCTTCTAAGTTCTACCAGTTTCATCCTTCGTTCATTTAGGAAACCCTCAAAAATTGAAGTGCAAATTCTTGTATAATATTCCTTGCTAAGATCTTACAAAAAGTGCTTTCAAGAAAACTAGATAGATTTGGACTTGAATTTCACTATCCATAAGGTGAATAAATACAAAAATGAAAGAAAACATGAATCATTCAAATACTTGTTAGGAGGTGCATCTAACAAATTTGCAATGAAATTAAAAAATACACTGTAAAATCGAAATGCCTTGCAACTTTACAACACAGGAATATAATTGGAAAAAGAGGGATTTGGATTATTCAAGTTGGTTCACTTGGTCTAATTTAAGATAAGGTGGAGAATGTGTGTCGACCCATTTGGATATATTTTAAAATCTCTTTGCAAGGCTCTCTTATGCAAGGAATATTCGACCTATAGGCTTTTGTTAAATGCAGTGGGTTTAAACAATCGTCCTATTTGTACTATTGTTTGTTTTGGCCAAAGTCGGGATGAAACTATAGACGTTTTGTTAAATGCAGTGAGTTTAAACAATCGTCCTATTTGTACTATTGTTTCTTTTGGCCAAAGACGAGATGAGCTTACTTTCTCTTGCTTCAACCTTAACATCTCGCATTTAGATTTTGAAGACTTTCACATCCTAGTTCATAGAGTTTGAAAGCTTTCCCCCATACCTCAAGAGGAAAGAGGTTGGATTTTAAAATGGGAGTCTATCATCCACTAAACTATGAAATTCATTACAAGTTAGGAAATATTGGTGGCCAATACAAAAAACAAGGCCTTAAGGCTACAAGGAAAAGGCTAGAAGAGGTGAGGGATTTTCTTGAGGAAAATTTGTAATTCCTCTCTACAAGAAACCATTGCCAGATGGAGCATTTCATTAGAAGCAAAGAGGAATATGTGGCTAGAAGAACTCGAGTGCATTCTAGTTTGCAATGGATTCAAGAGGGTGATGAGCCCTCAAAGTTTTATTTTGATTCCCTGAAAAATAACAATAACAATATTTCCGAACAATTGCTTGGACATTGAAACTTTGATGGTTCTTTGGAGGAATATTTGTCTCCGATAAAAAAATGTTTGGGCGACACTTTCAAAACATTTTTTCTCCCTATGCTTTATCTTACATAGTAGTTGATGCTAGGATTCAACGTTGTAAAGTTATTCCCAATAAGGTCTCCCTCACATAAAGAGATAGATTGAATGGTGAAATTACTAAGGATGAACTTGTTGCATTGAGCTTGATAAAAAACAACAAATATCCTAGTATTGATAGCCTACCTTCTGAATTTTCTAAAAGAATGTGGGAGACTAGGTGAAAACTTGTATCAAATGGCTAGGGAGGCTTTCTCTCAAGGGAATCTGTTGGAATTTTTGTATCAAGGCTTGATGAAACTTGTTTCAAAGAACATTGTGAGAAATTTTATTAGTGGGTGGCATCCCATAACATTGTTGAATGTCTCTTCTATATCCTAGCCAAAGCCTTAGCTATGTGGTTTTCGAAAATTGTTGCATGCATTTTCAGACAAAATCAAATTGGCTTTGTTAAAGAAAGGTCTATTTTAGATACAATGTTTTTTGTTTGGAAAGTTATACAATGGGTAGAGAGACTCAATAGAGTTCCATATTCCACAAAACTGATTTTGATAAAGCCTATGATAGGATAGGATTGATAAGAGGTTCATCACCAAAATGTTACATTGGCTTGGTTTTGGAGCTCATTGCATGAATACTCTCCTTTCACATGTTTCAACTTTTCTTTTGCTAAATGGCTCCGTTTCTAATAGGATCATTCTTCACCAATCCATACAATGATGTATCCCATTGGCTTCTTATCTATATATTTTAGTGGTTTTTACCTTGGGTTATCCTTTTGAAGCAACAAGGATACAAGGGCAAATCCAAGGTATCCCTCTTCTGGTAGGTTCTTAAATGATTAATAAGCATTTTGTTGATGACACCCTTATCTTTGTTAACACTAATCAAAAATCAATTGATTCTATCAAAAGATACCTTGATATTGTGTGTTTTACCTCATGTACAGTTGTAAGTGATTACAAGTTTGATTTTTTGGCTTATTGGGCTTAAAGATCACCCTAGCTTGGATTCCAAGACCCTAGAATTTTATCCGCCCTAGAATGAGGATTCCATTTGGTGTTGGTCTCTTCTCTACTAGTATGTGGCATTGGTGTTTACAAAGGCTGCAGTTGAAGCTTCATCAATACAAAGAGCTCTCTCTTGCTACTAAGTTGACAACTATTTCTAGCATTCTTCAAGCATCCCATATTCACTATGTTTTGTTTGGCTCCCTAGCCATACCCAGTTTGGCAAATAGGATAAATCTCCAGGTCCTTTACATGGGTCAAACATGCAAGTGAAAGGGCCCTGCCAATGGTCCATTGACATGTGTGTATTGTTCCTAAAGGCAAGGGTGGCTTGGGTTTGATAGATTTTATGCTCAAGGCAGAGTTCTTGCAGCCAAGTGGGTGGTCAAATGCTTGGAAGGTAATGTTGCATGGCAAATCCTTTTGAGACAATTTATCAAGCCCAACATAACCTCAGCATGTGAGGTTCTTTTGGCTTGTGTGATATTATTACACTTCCTCACCTATTCAAAATTTGTGGCTCTTTCATTCTAAAAAGCAATTGGGAAGCATGGGAGGTGGTCCCCGAGCATCTATGTTGGAAATTTTCTGATAGCAGATCTGGTTGCGATTTGGCCGATTGGTCGATTTGGAGTTGGACTCAAGACTTCTAGTTTTTGACAAAGTAGCAATTGGTGAGATCCACAAATTCATTCCTCCAAAACAGCAGCATTAAATNNCAATTGGTGAGATCCACAAATTCATTCCTCCAAAACAGCAGCATTAAATGAACATTCCGATGCAAGGACCTATCTGGAGAAATCAGGGTTGGTTGTTTGGTAAGTCTCTTCATCTTTAGCATACCACGACCCTTTATTGCTTACTTTACAAGAAGTCACCCTTAGCCCCTACTTTGATCCTAGATGGACTTCTATGGATCACAAAAAGAGATGGATTGAAAGACCATATAGTGTTTGGACCTTCTGAATCTCCTTTAAGCTCTAAGCTTTTCAATGGCTAATTATTTATCAAGGGTTACCAACAAAGGCTTGGTTAGCCAAAATTGGATTCACAGAAAACAGGTGCTTGGTGTGGAGAAAGGAGGAAACCCTCAAGTTACAAGTATATTACGTGGGACCACAAATTTGCACAAGATTGTAGGGGTCAAGTTCATCTTCAAATCCCCTCTTTTTTCCAAGGCACCATCCATTGGCATGCTGCTCTTCAACAGGATTCAAAACAATTGGTATTATCTGTCTTCATGGGTTTATGGAATTGCATTAGACTTTCACCTCTGTTTATTCTATGGAAAATGTTCTGCAAAAATATTTCCAAGAATAGTGTCAGCTTCATCTCTTCCTTCCTTGAATCCTGGCAGGAAGAGGTGCCAAAAAGCAAAATGCTTCTGCTTATTCTGATTTGATTTCAGTCTTACTAGCGCTAAAAAAAACTCAGATTGCACATTCTCCCTTGCCCTTGTACATATTGTTCTCCTTGTATACATATTTTTGTTTACAATAAGCAGTATTTTCAAATTTAAAAAAAAAAAGAATAAAATCAATTAAAAATTCAAACTTAATAATAAATTGGACCAATAGGCATGGTGCAAGACCATCCATGGAATGCCAAATAAACAAAGATATTAAGTAGATATACAACGATATTGTCTCTCACTTTATTTATCAGAGTAAAACATGGACTTGGTATATGCTGTATGTCAGTCCAGATATATGATCATGCAAAGGTCTTTGTATGGTTAGCTTAAAACCCACAAAAGAAGGGAAATCCTTTCAATAACCTTGTGATAGATGAAAGGAAATCCTCTGCCAAAATTGATCACTCGGCGAATTCCTTAGTCGTATCCCATTGATGCGATCCATTAGCTGAATTTAAATTTTACTGTAGCTGTCAGAAACTTAGGATATTACCTAAGTTTCATCTTTTGGAATTCTATAAGCAATTTAAATTCAGAAATCCTTCACCAAAATTGATCACTAGGTGAATTCATCAGTTGTATCTCATTGATCTGATACATTAGCTGAATTTAAATTTTATTGCGACATTCAGAAACTTGGGATATTACAAAAGTTTCATCTTTCATCTTTCAGAACTCTAGGAACAATTTATATTCAGAAGTAAGGTACCGACACTGGATTTCTCACTAAGGTATGAAGTAAGATTTAGAAGATACAGTCAACAGGTAACAATAAGAGTGAGTTTCAACCTTACGATTAAATAAAAAGTGGAAGTACACACATACCTAGAATAAATGAATTTTTCAGTTTGGTAGGTGTTCAAGGAATGTGTTTCACACAAACAATGAAGGAAATGCTTCTGAGAAAATATCCAAGAAAAAAGTATACAATCTTAAAACTCTATGGTTTATATCCACATATCAAGGCCATTTTAATATCAAAATTTATCATGCCTTTGGAAAAATATTCTATCTCAACATTTTTTTGTATTATTACATTTGTTATCATAACAAAAATATGCCAGCAAACAAATTAGCGTAAATCTCAATTACTAATATCATTACCATACTATCTTTAGACATTATGAACTTTTGATAGTGTCCCTGCATTAGGCCTTTCTGTGAAGTGAATAACACATCCAAGATAAAAATAACATGTATGATTTCTGATAAACCTCTATGTAACAAGTGACTAGGAAATGCTGAGTTGTAGAAATATCCTGAGGTAACGTGACAGGCAAGATTTCCCCAAGTCCACCAAACACAACCTTGGTGACAGATATGTTGTCTTATTGCAGCATGCCCAGAGACTCAATTAAATTTGACATATAGCTACTTTAGTACAGGGATTAGTAATCGAGATATTAAGAGATTTAAGAGGGAACCTGTGCATTGATAGAACTAGAAGATGAAGGCATGTAATCATCAGGAAGATCAAAAGGATTTTTCGACTTCCGATGTTGAACAGAGCTCGAGCATGATTCCTGATGCAGAGACAATCAACAATCACCAAAATAATCTCAGTTCTTGGAGCAATTATAACTGACTACATATCATGCTCAAAATTGAACAGTAACAATTAATTCAAATTTCAGAGTACTGTTTTTCTAGTCATCCCAGATATTTTGAAGACAAACTCACGTACACAAACAATAGATAATGCATGTAATATAACAAATACAAAATAACTTCAGCTTTGAATAATATTATAACTTATAATTCAACCATCAGATATTAATCCATTTTCATAATTTAGATACACCCTGTGCTGAATGATGGGATGATCACGTGGCATATGTTCCTTTGCTTTGTCTGACATTCGGTAAGTTAAGAAGCAAACTAAATTTCTTTTATTTGTCAATCCACCATCCTACGGTAACATCTTTTACCTGAAACTGTGTCCTCCACAGGTTACACATGAAGACTTCACCCTTGCATTAAGAACTGGCAATTTGGTGTGGATAATCTCTTCTCACAATAATCTTTCATCTTGACAGGGTGAAAAGAATCTCACATTATGCCAAATAGTTTCATTTGAATCATATGGGAGATGAACTATGCCTCTAGGGTTAGGGTTCTCCAGGGAGGGACACGGGATACCTGAGGGAGGAACAATAGCAGGAGGGGTCAAGGAGGCATAAAGCAATTAAGAGGGGTTTCAGTGGTGGACAGAAGGAAGAGGTTGGTACAATTAGGAGGAGGAGATTTAACTTGCTAGTACATTTTTTGTCAGATCAGAGGAGTTATCTTTGGAGGAGGGAGATGTGACCTATTCAGCAAAGGTATTGTCAGAGGAATGGATCAATCCGTCAGATGTTTACCTGGATTGGGGAATGAGCTCCTCACTAATTGTTATCAGAGCCCCACGACTACCATCACGATAGATCTGGAGGGGGTCAAGAGGGATGTTTGGGTACTCATTATAACTGCCAAGTTCACAATCAGCGTAAAGCAAATCGAAGCAGGGATCATATACTTCTGGATTGTCACCTTACTCTCCATCGTACGTGAGTGTAGTTGTTGGAAGCTTGTCCTGCAATCAATTGACAAATGGTTTGAGCAATCCCTCACACATGGAAGGGGGAGCCAATACCCGAGGAAAGTAATCATTACCGAACAGGGAGGAGGTTGGAAATCATGGTAAGGCATGCAATCAGATAAGCTCTCAAACCTCGCACTAGAGTGAAGCTTATGATTGTCTTTGTGAAGGTAAGATACATTGTTTTTGTAAGTACAATACGGAGGTCTCTCTCACAAGGAAATCTCCTTTTGAGTTCAATTTATTGCCCAAGGACTTTGCATCTCTACTTTGATTATGATTATGGTGAAAGGTGCACTGTCAAAGAGCCCACACAACTCTCTTTTATTTCATGCATGATAGGTGAGCCCCTCAATGAATATAATTTAGAAAATGGGAGTAAGTTCCCAAATTTGCCTTGAAATTCAAGGACAGTTTCTAAAACCCAATGAGGCCCTCCGAGCCTAAACAAGGAACGAACTAGCAGCTAAATCTCTCATCCTAAAAGGAAAAATAATAAGGGATCTTGTGTTAAGCTTAAGGCTGACCAAATGAAACTAGTTTTGGAGGTGACAATGCTGAGGGGGATAATATTGCCATGTACAAGGAGGTGTTAGTCGACCAGTTCAACAGTCAAAAAATTGCAAAGGATACCATAAAGCAGTGTCACTTTCAAAGCAATGTAAGTCAATCATTGGATATGTTTTGTCTTTTCCTATGGCAAGAAAAGGTTTCAATATCTTTGCATTCAAGTCACGAGACGATAAATTGAAGATTGGCAGGTGTGTTTGGCATTGGAACAACTACCCTCTTTCTCTCTAGGGGAAAGAATTAACAAGGTTCCAATATGGGTCAAGTTGACAGCTCTTTCGATTGAATTATGGGAGGAGAATGTATTTCGATCAATTTGAGACAACATTAGACAGTATGCAAACACCAATCAGAAAACAAGGAACAAAGAGCACACTGCGATATTCCAAATACACAAACCTTGAAGTGGATCTCTCTAAACCAATGACCTACACAAACCAACACTCACCAATGATTCCTTCAGCCTCAGTGGCCAATACAAATTTACAGTAGGGAAAAATGACGGATGGTGTAGATCAGAAAATTGAGGAAATTGCCAACACAGCAGGGTCCTCCGAAAATTGAGGAAATAGACACCCGTTCATCCTTCCAGAACACAGTAATTCTCTCCACATATTCGGTATTGCTGGCATCTTAACCTTGAATCTTTGCTAAATTAATGGCACATTTACAAGCAACTATAGGTTCCCTTTCAAACCTAGTTTTGCAATTAGAGTCTGAGAATTTAATTCTCAACCAAATATTGGCCAAAAACAAAGCACGGGAAGCTCTCCATCCGTGATGCCTTATACGCAAAAAATCTTGACCTCAAGAACAAACAAGAGGAGACTTGCTCCCAACAGATAATCTTGAAGCAAGAGATTGAAATGCACATTAATTCATGGGCACGAGTCCTTAAAGGAAGGGGCAAGACTCCCCCCATTGCCGAGGTGGAGGACGTTGTTCAGGCTAAACTCATGGAGGAGCATACTAGGCATGTTCTGGGCACGAGTCCTTAAAGGAAGGGGCAAGACTCCCCCCATTGCCGAGGTGGAGGACGTTGTTCAGGCTAAACTCATGGAGGAGCATACTAGGCATGTTCGCAAGCTGAAATTGAAGGTGAGGGGGCTTCTTGCACCTTCCCCCTCTCTAGACCCCTTGCAGGTTGTAGTTTCATTCCTCGGAGATACACTAAACCTAGCAAATATTGGCCTCTAAAGGACTTGGTACAAGTCTAACTCCACCCTCTTTCTTCGATTTATATCTCCAGAGGACCAACTTCGATCCCTTTGGGCCAAGAAGAAGCTCTTCTCCCTCTCTCACATAATACAACTAGACTAGAGCCTCACTGAATCCCAAGTTAAGAAGCTCAAACACTCCAGAGAGCAAGTTCTAGCAGCACGACAACCAAGGAAATGAGCAGTTATTAGGGATCTCAAAATTTGGGACACCCCCCCGCTAAATGCTCTTTCCCTTTGGTACTCCTGCTTTGTAGCGACATCATTGTACTCAGCAGTCCCTTTGACCTACTTTTGTTGTCATTAGTCGAACATTAATAAAATTATCTGACCTACTTTTGTTGTCATTAGTCGAACATTAATAAAATTATCTTATCTAAATGATAGGCTTGCTAGGAGAGGCGATAGGGATCGAGGATTTCAGTGGGTTGTTGGAATGGCAATGGGACATGTTGACCTTCTTCAAGCATGATATTCGATGCTCTCAATTTGTCAAATGTCCTTTATGTTATTGAGACTCATGCAAGTCCTATCCAAGTGCTTCCAAGCTTTCCTAGTTACCATTAGTTTTTCGCTTGAAGATAGGAAACTCGGAGCTCAATGTATATTAGAGGCTCAAGTTGTGTAGCTTGTTTAACCAAGAACTCTCTTTGAGGCAAGGTTTTGATAGTGCTTCTACCAAGTTTGCTAGATTCGGGTGGAATCAGGTGAGAGGCCTAGCATCTCTCCCAAGAGAAATCTATATTGCACTTTGCTACTTCCCCCCATCTAATGACGAAAGGACCCTTTATTTTGGACTTATGTTTCTCATGAAAAATTTTATGCCTAAGTAACAATTTCCATGGGTCCTCACCGAATAAGCATCTCACTATCCATTTAGTACACATTTGGGTAAGTTGCTAACCAAGCTATGCAAGTTACTTAACGAGATAAGGAATTGACAAACCTCTGCACCACATTTGTTGTCGACATTCGTAAGTGATAATTGCATTAACACATCTAGAAGAGATTGAAGGAGAAATTGAGGAGATGAATGTTTGCCTAGTCAAAGCCACATGCTATCATCTTGTGTTGAGTTGGAAACCTCGCACTATCAACCCCTTCTTCAACATGCCCTACATCACTATATTCATGCCATTGACTTTTTTGCCCAAGAATGCTAAATGTTTCATGCTACCTAGGACCAACTACAGCAACTTGTTGCGACGTTTGAGAAATTGCACTCCACCACTAGAATGATAATGTTCATGCTTGCTAACTTGATGTGTCAATCTAATATGGACATGCAAATCGCCAACAAAGCATTCAAACCTCTAAATTAAACATGACGTTTTATACTAATGGCTAGCCAAGGAAGAGCAATGGAATAATGTGGCAAATTACAACTTCGTCAAATGTATGACACTTGTATAAGTTGAAATTGCCTTTGTCTGCCTTGAAGAATGGCCTAAGGCATTACATGAAATTTGTGCAAGTCGGACTATGTTGGAAGCAGACCAAAGCGGAAAGCAAGGCAATTTTGGGAAAGAAGGCATGCAAGAGGAAAGCGACAGCTGAAAGGAAGAATAGCACGCGCGCATGCATGGAAGACCTAATGACGGTAGGGTTAGGGTTTTTGTAATGTATTGTAATGGCTGAAGAGCCAAAAACGTATAAATATAGATACTTAAGTATCACAAGGGGTGTCGATGATTATGAAGACTAGTCGTTAATGTAGAGAGTTGTTGTACCGAGTCAATATGTAATATTTTGTTGTATGACCTATTTTTGTAAGCTGTTGAGCTAGAGAGGACGGAAGAGGGTAGATCTTGAGGGTTACATCGCAGGCTGAGGAGCCTGGTGCAATCTAGTCCTACTCATAATAGATCTCGACCCAGTTGAAGGGAATTGTAAAGCGTGCGGCGCTGTAATGACAGAACGACGATAATAAAAGAGCCAAGAGCCAAATCTTT
>CBVK0101730636.1:0-26167 GCA_900067695.1 Picea abies | reverse complement strand
CACCTTCGGTAAGTTCCTCTTCCTTTGTTTAACGAACTGGAAGAAGTAAGAGTTCAATCCTTTATGGGCCTGTTGATGTGTGCTTTAGCGAGTCTAAAGACAGAAAACTCGAAGGTTTTTCAGGATTATAGAGTTTGGAAAAACACTTAAAAGAGAACTCTCTCAGTTCCTTTTTTGTACAATAGTCTAACAAGACTGAAAAAGAGATAAACTATCGCTCGAAAGACACCCTTTCTAACCTTTTAATGAGTATGAAAGGAAGCAAGGTCACTCGACAATCTTTTCATATTTAGAGAGCCCGAAAAGGGTTTAAAGATGACTCCAGGGGGGTTTCTTTTTCGTGTGTCGATGTGGGTCCGAAAAAGAGATAAAAGTTTACCTAGTGCGTTCTCATATTCTCGAGCTTGAGAACGAACTAAGACTATGCTCATGAGTGCGACAAGGTAAATAACCCATCAGAACTGCCAAGAAACTTGCGATGTCAAAACTACAAACCAGGGGTTTAGTGAAGCCATTATATTGTTAGAGAAACCCACAAATGACCATACCTTATAAAAAATGGAAATTTATAAATAGCAACACAATGAAAATTCCATTTACCATTTCATTTTGCACAAGGATTTTGGAGCAGTGGAGATTCTCATTCCGGAGGTGGATCTTGTTTCACTTGCTACCGGAGCTATGATTGATCATTTCTCTTGCCGTTCAGACCAGGTAGGTCTTCATCTCTCCTTGTTTCAATTACATGGTTTAATATTCATTTTCATAGAAACATTTAATTTAAAAAATGAATCCCTAAGTTGCCCCAAAAAGATCAAATCGACCTCTATTAAAAATGATGGAAAAAGGGGATTCCTTTTGCAAAAACGTTTTTAGAAGGTGATGGCTAAGATGCCAACGCCTCAATACCTAAGTGGATGGGTCGTTTTTGGCAAAGAACCCATGAAAAATCCCCACATATGCCCACGCAGCCATAAAGAAGTCGTTTTCATTGTTGTGTGATGAACATTGAATGGCTAAGAGAGGGCATGGTGATTATAAAAGAGGGTGTGGTCTCTTTAAATGATGTGGGCATTAGATTTTCATGTTTTTAGATTGCTTTTGAAAATTGCTGAAATTGCCAAAACGTTGAAATAATGAAATTCTTTATTCTTTTTGTTTTGTAGGTAGTTTCAGCGACCATGATCGAGTGGAAAGAATGATAACATGAGATTGATGACTTGTCTGCCTTGCAGAGTCCTCACACACGGGCCACATTGCGAGCTTGTGGCTTACTCAAATTCTTCAAATTGCAAAAAATTAAGAAGGAGATTTTATTGCTTGAGCATATGATCGGCCTATGGGATGTTGCGGAGCAAGGATTCCGGATTGGCACACAGCTTCTAACTATTGAGTTGGAAGACGTGTGTTTCCTGACTGGCCTCTTGAGGAGAGGGGTTCCCATATCTTTTTCCGGGCAGAGGGCACTACCTGAACAAGTGGGCGTGTATCTGGCACATCACTGCGTTCCAGGAGCAAGACTGGTAGGGGGTAGAATCCCTATCAAGGATATCCGAGAGCTACCCCTCCGGTCCATTTTGTTTTCCATCACGAGCATGATGGGAAGCACTAGCGCGCATCTGGCATCAAGATCGCAGGTGGCTTATGGTGTTCAGTGTTTGGAACCAACACTGTTCAACTGGAGTGCAGGGTTCCTTCGAAATGTGAAGGAACATGTTTCACGGTATAGGATGGGACATAAATAGTTTGGTTATGGCTCTTTTCTGGTTTCATTTTTCCTAGAGAGCATCCCCCAGATGCAACCTCAGATAGCACTGGCAGTGCGACCAGTGGACGAACCAAGGATGGAGAGGTGGACTAGTCTCTCTCCGAGGCTAGTAGCGGAGTCAGAGTTCCGTTTCACTGGCAATTTCTTTGCTTGGTTGAGACGACATTATCTCTGGATAGAAGACTTCTCGTATGCTGAGGTAGATTTCCGCGGGAGCATGGATTTGATTTTACCAGCGGGGGAAGACTGGGATGTTTCAGGTAAGAGACCGAGCCATACCTTGTCTAGTTTTTGTTTTTTAAGTTTTTAATGTATATGTATTTTTTTGGGTATATAGAAGAGTTTTGAAAAGATGTATTGTTTTCAACATGCAGACAAGGGAACAGTGTGCCCGACCGATATACCGATACCAGGACGTCGTGGGGGTGCTCCGATTGTAGCAGATCCGAGAGTACCAGTGATAGGTCTCCGGGAGGTTGAAAGAAACCTCCAAGTCCTCACGATGGGCATTCCTCCTTTACGGAGGGGAGAAGTGCCTTTACATCTACAGAGGCACACTGTGGGAGTGCTAGAGAATGTCAATTCTCTATTGAGATGCGTAGTGCGTGCAGTGATGTGCTACTCACAACACAATGTAGTGCAAGGAGATTAGAGTCTCTCTGGTGATCATATTTTTGTATGCCTTGTCAGGCGATGTTGTATGGGTTTAAAGACCCAACATTTTTCTCTTCTACATACTCTTTTGATGTAATCAAAACATTCCAGTCACGCCATATATATATATATATATATATATATACAGTTATGAGTTTTTACAGTGCCAAATGATTTGTACATGATGATGTCTGTGATGTGTTTTAATTTACATGTGATGTACAATTTTTCTTTCCTTAAATCTTATATGTGGGTGAGATACTGATCCATGATGTAATTAGCTAATGAATCTGAAACACTGTTGAGTTCTCTTGGAATGTGTCTATATTCAATGTAAACGAACATTCATTCAAGACGACGAACTTGTAGGTGGAGACGTAGCAGGATAGGATTACAGATAGCGTAGATATAGTTGAGTTGATAGACCATGAGTTGGGAGTCTAAGTAAACAATGATACAAGAGATACCTAGGGAGGAGGCTTGGGTCAACAGTCCAATGACAACATGATATTCTGCCATGTTGTTGGTTGATGGTCCTAAGCAGATACCTCTTGAAATCACCACCTCGTCAAATTGGTAAATAACCCATGCTGCCGAAGCAATGTTCTGGGTATGTCGACTAGCGCCATTCGCAAACTTGAAAAAGATAGGAAAGGAAGACATCATCTGCACATGAAAACACAAGCACAGTCATGAGTGGCAACGGTAAAGACTCGAGCATGCGAAAGAAATAGACACACCAAACTAAAATACAATAATGTACAAAGTACACATGATGGGTAATCTAAGCGTAGTAATTTTTAAGGTAGAGCCCGTTTCGGGGCTCTCCTAGGGAAATTCCATCATGATCTACTAATTTTTAGGCACCTCTGTGTAGAACATGCTTCATGATGTAGGGACCGTGCCACAGAGGTTCTAACATACCTGTCCCCAATTTATTGTGAGCTTGGTCATAAACGAGGACTAAGTCTCCTTCTGCAAAAGTTCGAGGGTGGACGGATTTGTCGTATTGACTCTCAATTCATTTCTGATGTGCCTCATTAATGAGAGCAACATCACAACATGTTTCATCCAGCTTGGATAGATACAAGAATCATTCTTCTTCAACAGAAGTACGGGGCATGAGTTCTACTTTAAGTTTGAGTGATGGAATCTCACACTCGATTGGTAGAACGACTTCAATACCATACACCAACTGGAAAGGAGTAAATCCAGTTGAGGTTTTCACAAAAGTGCGATAAGCCCAGAGAGAAGAGAAAAGTTGTAGATGCCATGATGTCTTGTTTGCCCCTACCATGCATTGGATCATGGTTTTTAGGAATTTGTTGATGGCCTCAACTTGTCCATTGGCCTATGGGTAGTAAGGGGATGAGTTTTCATGGAGAAAACCCAATTTGACATGCATTTCTCTCATCATCTGGTTCTTGAAGTGTGCACCATGATCAGTGAAAATGGCACGTGGTACACCGAAATGAGTTATGATATGGTTGAAAAGAAAAAGAGCTGTGGTACGACCATCGTTCAGGAAGGTAGGCATAGCCTCAACCCATTTGGTAAAGTAGTCGACGACGACGATTATATAACCGTGCCCCCCGGCTGAGGTAGGCTTACACTGCATGAAATCGATACCCCACTTGGCAAAGGGGCTGATGGCGATAATGGGGTGCAACCCAGTAGGGTGGGTGCGTGCCTTCTTGTTAAAGACTTGGTTGGGTGGGCATTTTTTGAAGGCCTTGATACAATATTTGAAAATCGAGGGCCAAAAGTAGCCGACACGTAGGATTTTTTGGGCTGTGGCCATCCTGGAAAGGTGACCGCCACAGGCACCAAGGTGACAATCGTTCAGAACGTGTTTAGCCTCCTCGTGAATCAGACATCGTCGAAGGATAGTGTCAATACCACGACGATATAAGGTGTCACCGATGATAAGATAACGACGAGAGTGGTGACGAATACGTCGACGCTCTTCACGAGAAATGTTAGGCTAAAAACGTTGGGTTTGAAGGTAAAGGAGAATATCTCCGTACCAAGGATCATAGGTGCTGATGAGGAAAAGAGATTCATTGGGGAGAGGATCTCTAGGTTCGATGTCTTCATCGACACGAGGGGGATCACAGATAAGCTCTACAAACACCAGGGAATTTTTTTCTTTGGACTTCTTAAATTCAAGATCGAATTCCTGAAGGATGACGATCCATTTAGAATATTTGCCCCCAAGTACTTGATGTGTCAAGACGTGGTACATGGGGTTGGAGTTCGCGATCACCGTGGTGGTGCGTAATAAGATGTAATGGCATAATATATGGACAACGATGACGGCTGTTAGAGCTAGTTTCTCTACATGTGAATATCAGATTTCGGGTCCAGATAGACTCTTGCTCAAGTAATAAATCACATGTTCTTCATCGTTGGGATCCTCCTAAACTAACACCATTGCAATAGTGGAAGTGGAGGCGGCCAAGTAAAGGATATAGTCCTTTGTATACTCTGGAGGATGTAACAAAGGTGCATGGGTCAAGGCGTGCTTGAGAGCATCGAATGACCGTTGGGCAGTGTCATCCCAGATGAAAGGGGTGTTTTTCTATAGTAACTGCATGAATCCTTTAGTGATCTCGGCGTAGTTGCAGATGAAACGATGAAGGAAGTTTTCTTTGTCTTGCAAAATTTGGAGTTGGGTTAAATTGGTAGGTGGGGGTAAGGCTAGAATGGCCTTAATATTTAAGGGATCCACCTTGATCCCGTCTTTGGAGACAATGAAACCGAGGAGTCGACCGGATTCGACATCAAAAGTGCACTTATGTGGGTTCAAGCAAATACGGTAGAACCGACATCGAAGAAAAATTGCTCGTAAGTGATCAATGTGATTGGATCGATTGGATGAGTGGGTGGGTAAATCATCGAGGTAAGGCTCTACGATATGCTTTATATCATGGAAAGTGTATGACATGCCCCGCTGGAAAGTAGCACTAGCATTTTTGAGGCCAAAAGGTAGCTTTCGATAGGCGAAAGTTCCCCATGGGAAGATAAAGGCTGTCTTATGTTGATCAGCAGGTAAGATTTCAATCTGGTTGTACCCAGAAAAGCCATCCATGAAAGAGAAGATTACGCTCCCTGAGAAATTATCGATGATTTGGTCGATAAAGGGCGTAGGGTAGTTGTCTTTGGGACAAGCTCTATTGAGATCCCGATAGTGAACACAAACATGGATGGTCCCTTGTTTTTTGGCAACCAGAACAAGGTTGGAGACCCATTCTATCAAAGGGATGGGATAGATAAAGCCAGATTTTAGAAGTTTCTCAACTTCTACCTTTATAGTTGCAATTTTCTTGGGATGAACCGGGCGAAGCTTTTGTCGAACAGGTTTCACGTTAGGGTAAGTTTTGATTTCGTGTACGACGATTGAAGGGTCGATCCCTGGAATTTCCTCGTAGCTCCATGTGAAGACATCACAAAATTCTTTAAACAAAGCGGTGTAAGAAACCACTTCTTCAGGTGTGAAATTAACACCAAGGTTAATGTTTTCCACGACACCTTCTTTGATCGAAATGTCAATAACGATCGTAGTAGAGATGTTACCCATATTTCCCTCAAAGAGAGTATCTTGCGTGAAGATAGGAGATTGTGGAGCATCGATAACATCGGGAGGGAAGAAAGAGTGTATGTCTTGGTGAATTTCTTCCAAAGGTGGAAGAAAAGAGGATCGATGATGGTTATCATCCCAAGGTAGATCGTCAATGCTAAGCATTTCCAGAATAGATTCGTCAGAAGGGAAAATTTGGTAAATGTAATCGACGACAGACGATAAGGAATCCAACCATGAGGGCATCGAGTAGGCATCAGGTGCCAATAAATGTGGGTTGTTTGGAGAGGGAGAAGTAGATTGAATAGTTACGTATGTGGCCTCGGCTAGGCTGAGTGGAATAGTGTCACCGAGCACATTGAATTCCAGAGGACTACGTACAATCTAAGGATCAGATGATTCCAAGGATTGATAAGGCATAGTTGAGATCATATTGACGACGGAAATATGATGCACGGTAAGTGGAAGTGGCATAGGGAAAGTACCCATAAGTATAGAATATTTCAACAAGCCAACACCAATGCTTTCATACATAACCGGGTGGTCTCCCAAAAAGGGAATGTTGTTGGTGGCAGGGGCGCGAGCGTCGGGTGTACAAAAATCGAGTTGATCGACAGTGACAATTTTTCCTTGATGGGGGAATTGTACACATCAAAACATCGATGAGGAGACAACAGTCATAGCATAGAACCAACTTCTTCGGAGTAGTAGGTTGTAATCGAGGGGGGCATCGACCACCTTGACATCAACGGTAAGAGTTTTGCCGCCCAACTGAACGGCCAAGGATTGTAATAATCCTTGAGGATGAAAACTTCATCCATCGAAAGTGTGTAACATTGTAGGGGATTTGTTAAGGGCAGGTGATTTTAAGCCTTTCCAACAAGCTAAAGACATGACACACGTAGAGGCTCCCTCATCCAAGATAGTTCGGTGGATTTGTTGATTGTGAACAACAACGTCGATTTGGAAATCTAGTTGGTGGGAGAGTTGTGGTTGATGATCATTCAGGTTAAACGTGAGGTTATTTGATGACTTAGGATCAAAAGCACCGATAGCAGCTAAGAGCATTCTACGTTGGCTGGGACAGTGTTGTAGGACTTCCAAGGTGGACATAGTACATTGTGCTTGAGCCAAATCTTCAACGATGTTGTAGTTTTGGGCAGCCTGTGAATTAGGATTGAAGGTAGATTTCCAGATGGTGCTCTTAGGAGGGCGTAAGATAGAGTCAAACGAAGGTTTCTCAATTTGAAGTGGCCCAGATGGAGGGCTGGCAGATGGAGGGCTAACGGAAGATGGTAACGGGTCCAGTACGGAACCATTAGTAGTCTTCGACTTATCAGGTTTAACTGGCATGTCATATGTTGTAGAGAGAGTGGTCAGATTAACCCCGTTAAACATGTAAATGTGGGCACTTGTTGAGGCCTCATCATGGGATTGGTTGGAACTGCCCCCTGCGGTGGGGGTTTGGGAAACCAAAGATTGCTGCTGTGGAAAAGGCTGAGTAAGCACAACGGGCTGTGAATTTCCCTTGAAAAGTTTGGCCACTTCATCACAATGTGGACAATCTCGAGTGTAGTGATCATCACCACAAATGAGACATGGGAATTTTGGTTTTCGTTGTGGTTGTTTTCCGGCAGCAGGAGTTTGCAGTTGATTTTTTGTTTGTTCGTTGTTATTGTTTTTCTTTGGTTTATTTCTCACTTTCTTCTTGCCCCCAAGTTGTTGTGAAGGGGTCGATTGGACTGCATTCACCTCAGAGACCTAAGTTTGAGGGGGGGTAGAAGAGGGTGCAGTCGGGCTGGGAGCATCTGTCGAAGCGGGCCGTTGAGTTGTTCCAGTCGACTGGGAAGTAGATTGGGTTTTGATGGAGCCAATAACTCCATCTGCGTGGGAAGTAGATGATGGTTTGGATGGATCATTAGTGGCATGGGTAGAATTCAATATCAACTCGTACAGAGTACCGGACTGTAAATAGACCAAGTCTAAGTACTGAGCTCGGACAATAGCTTCTTCCTCGGTGACCACACCACCCATGGCAACATCACGAGCGATCTGGGGTAACAATGATTTAGTGAACCATTTCGCTAACAATTGGTCAGGAATGACCACTTTGATTAGCCTTCATCATCGTCTCCATTCATGAATATGATCAGAGATGTGTACGGAAGTTGTCTGACGAAGGGAGGTTAATAGTTCAGTACCTGTCTTGTATCGAATGGGTAGTTGGAGGTGTGTGAAGAAGGACATGATGAGGGAGTTGAAATCGTGAAAAGATGTGTGTGGTAGTTCAATATGCCATTTCACCACAGAACCCGTAAGCATTCATTGGAAAAGACGCAAATGTATAGAATCATCCATGAGGGAGTTGGATGAACACCACAAATGGAAAGTCATCATGTGGTTGTTTGGGTCTTCTCCGGACTTTTTGTCGAATTTTGGGATATCAGAAGGAAGTTTAGCTTCGATAGCTGGCCAAACCAAAGAATGATAAATAGGATCATTCGTTAACCCAGATAAGTCTAGAAGGTCCAGGGTTGCTAGAAAAGGTAGTTGTCGGTTAACCTGTGGGTAATGCTGGTGTGGCATGGGGCCACCAGTAAAGCCAATCACTGGGTTATGTGGATACTTGTAACTAGTGGGCCCTCTTGTATGAGGTTGGTGTTGACCAGGGTACATAGGATTTGAGGTGTTTTGAGAAGTATGTGCGAGAAGAGGATAACCGGATGGGTTTTGAGGTTTATAAGCTGGATTTGGAATTTTTCCATGAGGGGGTTGTTGTGGAGCTTGAGAATTGTGTCCTGCCGAGAATTGTGGGTTTCCTGGAAAAGGGATATTCCACGGATTACGCGTGGCAGACACATTTTGTCCATATGGTTGATGGTAGTCTCCATATTGAGGCTGCCCCCCAGCATGAGGGTGTCCCCCAAATGGAATTTGTCCTCTGGTGGTAGGATGCCCCCCATCTTGAGGTAGAGTTCCCGGAATTTGAGAACCAGATGAAAATGACTGACCGATACTGCTTAATGGGTTAAGACCACCAAGACCGGTCCCTCCGGGTTGTTGGATAGGTATGGAACTTCCCGGCATAACTTGGGTAGTAGTGGCAGTGGTAAGATTCAGTGATCTGTACCCAAAAGGGAGTGATGATGTAGTTCTTGGTGTTACTGGTGTGCCAATAGCAGCTTGGCTAACCACCGCATTACCTGTGGGAATAGTCGGGATATGAGGGGCCATTGTAGAATGGGTCATCTGGAGAGGAAAAGTAGACCTTGGGCCAATGGACAATGTGTTCATTCAACAGATGGTGTGGCCGTAAAAACGGTGGTACCATTAAAATGGTTTAGGGGTACAGTGTAGGCGATAGGTGCATCAACACCCATCCCCATTCCATAAAGATCTCACACCATGCGCGGTGGACTTCGAACAATGTATGCGGTACAAAAGGGGTCATTGGCCAAAGGGTTTGAATGAGACCCAACCGAAATGTCAAAAGGATTAACGACGACAAATTCACCAACTGAATTCAGTTGGAGGACACGTTGTTCATATCCCTCCGGAATGCGGAAAGCTTCGAGAGACTTTGAAACAATTCAAAAATTCTCCAGAGGAGTGGGAACTTCTTCTTGGGAAGTTGTAGTATCTTGAACCTCGCTCTGTTGAGGAGATTCCTCCATAGAATGAGGGGGTAAAGGGGTGTTCCCTTCCATATTTTCTGGGGGAATTCCCTGTAGCCTCCGCGAACAACATGGAGGGTCGATGTTGGTGAAAAAGAGTCGGCGAAAAATATCTATGGCCAACTACCGAAAATAAACAACACACGCTAATAGAATCTAAGAATCACAACCAAGCAAACAGAACCTTCTCTTGATGACTATACTAGTTGGTGATGAAATCCAACGTCGCGTGATCAAGTCAAGGAGGGGCGGGGATATGGTGGAACAGTTACAATGGTGACCTGCTTAACGAACTTACGCCTTGGTGCAAGCTTCCACGCAGTAATTGTGGATCCACGCAGTAATTGTGGATTTACCCTCCAAGGAGCCCGAGTGAGTTTGACCAATGTCTGCTCCAGGGACAGTGAAACTTCCCTTCACTGTCACCTTGTGTAAGACCCTAAAGATTATGGCAAGTAAGGTTACCAATTCGCAGTCAGCCCCTGGGCGGGTACAGTTGATAGTCCGATCCGAACATACGGGTAGGGTATCTAGCCCAAAATCAACTAAAAGGCTTCCACGCAGTAATTTTGGATTTACCTTGAAGTGATCCCCATAATACGATCTGACCACTACAATCAGTCAAACCACGGAGGGATAATCTCCGTATCTCTCCCGAATGTGACTTTGTGCGTAACCCCTGTGTGAGAGGGGGATCCCAAGCAGACTTATACGATAATTGGATTTGACTCTCCCTAACTCAGGATGCTAATGTTTGTTTTGGAAACTTTGGAGAGTTATTCTCACAGCCTAATCCAAAGTACTAATCCTAGTCTACTGTTGGTGGAGGATCCTAGAAAAGAAAATGTTCTAAAAACATTTTAATTAGCGTTTATTTTAGAGCTGTTCTTTACTCAAAAGGGGTGCATGGAAGTGAAACGGATGGAATTGTGATTCAGTCCCAAAAATGCATCAAATATGATAAGAATCATTTATTTTCGATGAACATCTATCTGAGGGAGAGAGAGAGTTGTTTCCACTAACAAGCACTAATAAGGAATGTCCTCAAACAAATTTTCTTTAATCAAATCCTGATGTGATGCTAAAACTTTTGAGATGCCTTCTAATATGAAAAATCAATCATGAAGATGTTTCTTTATTGTTTGTATATGAATAATGATTAATTCAAAACAATGCTCATCTTGCTAATTATCTTTTTGAATCAATGAAAATTAGACCAACACAAGCAAGAATCGTACAAACAATACACCCTCTCATTGTGATCAAAACAAGAAGTGAAAGAAAAGCAACAATGAAAGAGAAACCAAGAACTTCACACCAAAAGAAATGTCGAAGAACAATGATCTTAACTAAAACCAAATGAAGAGATCTGTAGGCCTTTGATGACCTTCACCAGATTTTCTTGCTCAGTCAAAAAGGAGAGAAAGACAATGCATGGGTTTCAAACTCCAAACAGCAGAAAAACTCAACAACAAGGGTTAAGAAGGCTACAAAATCCAAACAGAAAGATGTTTTTTCTTCAAAAAGACAGATATCAAAGTTGAAAAGGAAGAAGGATTGACTCACAAGGGGACTCAGCAAGAGAAACACAGAGGTAAAACCCTGAAAAAAATAATTTTGAAAAGGCTTTTTGGCCAAAAGAGGGATGACACTCTGTTGCAAAGGGCAAGGAGCATTATAGCGCTCTGTGTAAGGCACTTAGGGAGTGATGGCGCTCTGTTAACACAGAGACAGGGGCACTAGGTTCAAAAAGCTCCAAAAAATGTCAAAAATCCAAAAATTGCAGTCCAGTCTCGACAATCAAGCTGAGTGCAATGGGGTAGGGAGTCAATCAGCTCATGAAATCAATAAAAAAGGAGTGAACCAGGTCTGAAAACAATCAAGGGGTAAGACAAGGTCTATGAGGAGAAATCAAAACAAATAGTTTCGATTTTAGGATTCCATAGTGGAGTTGCCAGTTTCTGTTGAAGGAAAATCTCCCTGCGGACAGGTAGATTGCCTCAAAGAGCTAGACCCTAAACTCTAAGACAGAAAGTGCTTAACATGGACACTCACTTCATTTAAAATATATATAAACTAATGCATGAGAAGGAAGGAGAATAGAAGTACCTCTTTATCGATGTTTGTCCCTGCACGCTCCGAGTTGAGCTCCAATCTTTCGCTCCTCGCTGAGCCCTGTAGACAAAAAAAGTACGACAACTTCCTACTCTATTGATATTAGCTTGAAAACATATCTATCTATCAATGATAAGTTCATGTAAAATCAAACACAAACTAGAAAGAAACAGGCCAAGCATGTCATATTAATGAGAATAACGACAACAATACTTACAATCGTAGATGCTAATGCGACAGCTTCGTCAAGTCCCCTTTGTCTAACCCTTGCTTGGAAGATCCACGACCTGGATGATAACAACTTCACTGATCACTCTCCTTCAGCTGACTGTGTGTTTCCTATGAGATCATAGGTTTCATGCTAGAAATTCTTCCCCCTTTTCACCATCATAGAGCTTGCTTATATAGGTTAAGAGAGGCTTAACCTCTTGAGGTATCTTTAGGGTAAGTTGACGAGTTCACTCCTTAGATCAAGGATCTTCTGATTGAACCAAGAATTTGAATGCAACTTCCTTCCAAACTTGAAATATCCTTCCCTTATTCTCCTCAATGGGCCAACCACTGCCCAAATTAGACAACGTTCTCTCAAAAGGGGCATCAGGGCGCTATAACACTCCCTAGGAAGCTTGAGGGGAGCGCAAATGCTCCAAGGATGGATAGCGCTCCTTCAGAGGGGCAGGTGAGCATTATAATGCTCCCTAAGACCTTATAGGGCAGCACCAACGCTCTTAAGGCTGATACAGAGGAGTGCTCACCTTCAAAACCTTTGTTTAAGAGCTCCTTTTAGGTGGAAAGAATTTCTTGACTTTAGTTAATCATTCTCCTTCCTCCAAATCAAGTGTATGAGTTATTCTAGATGTCTTCTTGGTGTCATCATCATAGCAGTATACTTTGTTTGATGTTTGTGACACTTGTGAATGACGTGCGACACTTGCGGCAGTTGAGAGGATCATGCGACACTTACGACACTTATCGAAGTGAGAAATATTGAGGTGTAACATAGGGCACAACCTCAGCTTGGGGGGCAACCTCAGGTTGGAGTCCATAACCCACTTTATGGACAAAACATACCTATGTTACCATCTGAACCTTGAATATTCCTTTCCAAGGCAATCTACAACCATCTAGGGGGAAACATGCTCAAGTTAACTCTTTTGTACCCCCTAAGCTCGGTCAACCATATATAGGTTCTCTGAATCCCGCTTGGGGTCCGAATGTTCAATCTAGTGTTCCTTTCCAAGGGAAAATCTCTAATCAACCCAAACCTATGGGTTATATGCCTCCAAATCCTCCACAACCAAATCTTTCAGGACTATCTAATTATTTGCAGACTGCTTATGGTCCTACTGGTATACCTATGGGGCTTCCCCCTCAAAACTAACAGTTTCCACAAGTGAACCGACAGTTGCCTTTTCTAGCCACTTTGGATTTACCTGATCTGTCTAGGATTTTGAATGATCCCATCTTACACTCTCCTTATTGGCCCGTCATACCGGCCAAGTTACCGTTCGAAATTCCTAAATTTGATGGTCGAGCAGAAGAATATCCAAATAATCATGTTATGACTTTTCATCTGTGGTGTTCATCCAACTCCTTGATGGATGAAAACATTAGGTTATGACTTTTCCAACGAACTCTCACGGGTTCGGTAGAAAAATGGTACATCGTGTTACCGTGAGGTTTCTTCAATGAATTTAACACCTTAGCCATGGCCCTTTTGACACATTACCAGTTACCAATATGATACGAGACGGTAACCAAAATTTTGAGTTCTTTTAACCAATCCTCGTCCACTCATATTTCTGATCACATCCATGAGTGGAAGAGGAGAAGACATTTAATCAAAGTTCCCCTTCCCGATCAACTATTGGACGTGTGGTTTACCAAATCACTCATTGGACCTATCTCTCATGATGTCACCATGGGTGGTGTTGTCACTGAAGAGAAGGCGATTAGTCATGCTCAATATATTGATCTCGTTTATTTGCAAACATAAACACTTTAGGATTTGATCCTTGATGCTCCTCGTCCTTCCACAAATCCTACCCCAACACCTCCAACAATTTCTCATGTTGTTGATGGTGTGATTGGCACCTTTCACACTGAGACCTAGTCTACGCACACCAGTCACACCAGTCCCAAATATAATAATTCTAATGCACAAAATAATCCTACTCCTACTCCCACTGGTAAGACTGTCGAGGTTAATTATGTTCAATCCACGCCTACTTTAAAGAATCAAACTAAAAATAAAGGGAAGGGTAAGAATAAGGAGGAAAAGAATAATAATCCACAATCTGATAAAGCCAAGACACCAACCACTAATGAGAAATACAAACATAAACCTCGTTACCCCTGCCTTATTTGTGGTGATGATCATTACACGAAAGATTTTTTGAGACGCGTTGAGGTTACTAAGTTCCTCCAATGGAGCAGAAACCCTTCTACACCTGTCATTTTGTCACAAACTTTCCCTCTCAACAGCAAGCCCAACTGGTCTTCATGACCAAGCTTCTTCTTCTACCTCATCTTATGTCCTTATGTGTATTGGTGATTCTAAAAAGAACGAAGTTGTAATCACGACTCGAGCCAAGGATTACTCTCTATAGAAAGAGAAAGTTGATGATATGCCACCTTTGTTGGTTCAACCTTCTCCCCCAACTTCACCTCCCAACATTCCTCTTCATCTCAAAATATCGGGTCTCGATACAGTTCTTTGCCCTCCTCCCAAGGGTGTTGTTCGAAAGTTTGCGTTCAATCCTCATGCCCGTGCTGCACAAAACTACCGTATTGTAGAGGATCTTGCACAAGCACCCTCTGTGATGTTATCTCTCAAAGTCCTTCAAAGTTTCCCCACTCAATGGAAGGCACTATTAAAATCCATTGGTGGAATTGATCTTATGGATACAAATATAATAATCTTTGACTTGGAAGATCACATTCCAAGGCTTCCTCCTAAGTTAGCATTTCAGATCCAAGTTGTTTTGAAAACAAGAACATTTGTAGAACTATTATTGACAAAGGATCCTCGAATTGTGACATGTCTGTCACTTGTTGGAAAGACATTGGCTCTCCTACCCTCACTGAATCACACAATACACTTAAGTCCTTCAATAGTACAAGCTTTAAACACTATTGTGTTCTTCCATCGTTGTCTATTACGTTAGAAGGTAAATCGTTCCATGTTGAGGTTGAGGTCTTCGATGCACCTCTTGATTATAACCTTTTACTTGGTCATAGCTAGATCGATTCCATGTGTGCTGTTGTGTCTACCCTTTTCCATGTGTTCCATTTTCTGCACCAAGGAAAGGTTGTTACTGTTGACCAACTGTCCTTCTTTAATTTCGATTCTCATACTAGCAACATTCCCTTTATTTTGAAGACACCCCTTGGTTATGAGAATGTCTAAGTGGGTCTTTTGAAAGATTCAACTTTGATGGGTACATTTCCAATCCCACCACCCGATATTCCCCCTCCTTTTGTTGCCTCTATTAACATGATATCCACCACTGTTCGAGAAACACCTGAGTCATATGACCCATGGGTAGTACCTAACCCTAGTGATTAACTCTGTTATGGAAAGAAGATGCCTTTAAGTCCGATAGAATCCTCTTACCAAGATATTCAATCGACAACCCCCTCCTCTCCTTCTCTCTATGATTCATCTCCCAATCCATTTCACATGATTTTTCCAATGGATGAGATAATCATGTCAGTCATGTCTATGGAAGACACTCCTTGGGATGATGGGCATCACCACTTCATTCTCTTCCTAGAATGTGACACCATCGAGAGTTACCAACGGATTTTGACTCTGTCGACTGTTGTTGTTATTTCTTCAATTCCTGAGTCATCACACAATGTTTTGTACGAAGGGAACTTGAGAAACATTTCACCTATTATCCCTCTCGACATATCCATTAAACCCAGAGTCGTGGAGAACGTTCATATCGGGGCCTTGTGTTCTACTGATAAGGTCCACACGTACAAAGACTTTTTTCAAGAATTCCACGACGTTTTCGCTCGGAGTTACGAAGAGATTCCATGTATTGATCCTGATATCGTTGTACATGAGATTAAGACACACCCGAATGCTAAACTTGTTTAGTAGAGACTTCACCAAGTGCATCCACCAAAGTTACTGCTATCAAGCTTGAAGTTGAAAAACTTCTTAAAGCTCGCTTTATTTATCCCGTGGCTTTAACTGATTGGATATCCAATCTAGTTCCGATGAATAAGAAACAAGGTACCATCCATGTTTGTGTAGATTATAGGGACATAAATAAGGCTTGTCCTTAGGACAATTACTCAACCCCTTTCATTGAACAGATCGTCGATGACTGTGTCGACAGTGAGATCTTCTCTTTGATGGATGGTTTCTCTGACTATAATCAAATTAGTATTTTACTCACGGACCAACACAATATCGCTTTCATTTTCCATTGGGGAACCTTTGCCTACCGGAAATTACCCTTTGGTCTCAAGAATGCTGGTGCAACTTTTCAGTGCACTATGTCTTATGCTTTCTATGATATTAAGCACATGTGCAACCCTATCTTGATGATCTACCGACGCATATCATGCATCGTCAAGATCGCCCGACACATTTGAGGGCCATTTTTGTATGTTGTCATTATTATCCTATCCCCTTAAACGCACATAAATTCATTTTTTGTGTGGAGTTCGGCCAATTGCTTGGTTTTATTGTGTCGATACATGAGATTCAAGTAGACCCTTTGAAGGTTGAGGCTATCCTTAATCTACCTCCCCCTTCCACTTTACACGAACTCCAAAGTTTTCAAGGGAAGGGGAATTTTTTATGTCGTTTCATCCCAAATTACGCTGAACTGACAAAAGGATTCACTCAGCTGCTCAATAAAGGTTACGAGTTTGTATGGGATGATACTGTGAACAAAGCCTTTGAAGCTTTGAAACTTTCTTTAACCTGTACACCATTTTTGTTTCCCCATGACTACAACCGGGATTATTTCCTCTACTTAGCTGCTTCAAACTCTACCATTTCCATGGTATTAGTCCAAGAGGATGTTTCGCATGAGAAACATGTGATATACTATTTGAGTCAGAGTCTCACGACTATCAAGATAAAATACCTCCATGAGGAGAAACTGGCCTTGGCAGCTATCCAAGCTGCGCAACATTTTTGTCATTATATATTGTTATGTAGAACCACTGTTATTTCCGATTGCAACCCTATGCAACACATCCTCACCCGACAATTGATATGGGGAAGTAATCCAAATGGATAGTGATTCTCTAGGAGTTTGACTTAGAGTTTGAACATGCTAATTCTAAGAAATATTTGGTTTTCTCCGAACTCATATGTGACCTTCCCTCCACTGAGAAAAAAAATGTGGCAGAGAATTTCTTGCCTGATGATTCCCTTTTTCTGATCAGTTCTAATGACGTATGGTATGGATATATCATTATCTATTTCCAAACTCAAACTTTCCATCCCTATATATCTAGCATAGATCATCGTCGCATATGATATCAAGCCCGCCAATACATCATTCTAGGTGATACCCTCTACCGCCACGATGTTGATTCCATTTTTCGACAATGTCTTACTTACGATGAAGCTGAGAAAGATTTGAATGAATGTCACTCTGGAGCATGTGGCGGTCATATGTCTAGGTATGCCACTTCCCAAAAGATCTTATGAGTAGGTTATTCCTAGCCTTCTTTGTTTAAGTACTGCATCACTGTTGTCCATAAATGCCATGCTTGCCAAACTTATAATAATAGGATAAGATCTCATCCTGCTCCTTAACATCCTGTAGTTTCCATTGGTACATTCACTAAATGGGGTATTGACTTCATGACATGTAACCTTCACTCGGTCGGGGGGCATGGATGCATCATTGTAGCCATGGATTATTTCACTAAGTGGGTCGAGTCGATGCTTACAATTGATAACACTAGGAAAACTGTAGCATTGTTCATATTCAATCACATCATTACTCGGTTTGGTGTCCCTAAAGCTATCATTACTAATCACGATAGTCATTTTCAGATTTTTATGATGTCTGAGCTTATCGAAAATTTGGGTCTTCGCCATGAAAACTCAACCCCCTATTATCCACAGGCCAATGGCTAGGTTGAAGCAATAAACAAAGTTCTTATTACTATGCTTTCGACAGATGGTAGGAATTCATAAGACAAGTTGGCACATGATTTTGTTCTCAACATTATGGGCCTATCAGACATCAGTTAAGTCTGCCATGGGATTTACACCTTTCTAGCTAGTTTATGGTATCGAGGCTATCTTTCTAATTGAATGTGAAATACTGTCATTGAAACTGGTCGTTAAACTTCTCTCCAATACCTCTACCAAAGAAGAACGTCTGCTGTATTTAATGCAATTAGATGAAACCCATCGCGATGTCTCCCTAGTTATTGAATCTCAGAAGAAACGTGTTAAAGCCCAATATGAAAAACATGTCAAGCGACGTGTTTTTTCTGAAGGAGATCTAGTTCTTCTTTATGAACAAGATCATGATTTGCTAGGGACCGATAAATTCGAAGCCATGTGGCGAGGTCCTTACATTGTTAAACATGTGTTGGAGAAGGGAGCTTATGAGATAGTTGATTATGATGGAATCCCTTTGAGTGAGCCCTGAAATGGGATTTATTTAAAGAATTACTATGCTTAAGTCATTTTTGCATGAGTGCTTATAATTTTAGTGTATCATACTCTTGTTTGATTTTTCATTGTTTAGTTTCGAACCTCAGCTGCTTACCTTGCATTGTGCTTGGTTTCCATATGTTGGTGTCTTCTCTACCCTACATTGGCTTCGCTGATGGCGCTAGTCATAGTACTCAAAACTTAGCATTTGCTTCTTGGGAAATCTATGCACCTATGGATTAATTGATTAGCCTACATGGTGTTTGCCTTGGTCGTGCAACTAATAATATCATGGAATACAGTGCAGTCATCAAATTATTGACCGATGTTATTTCTCTTGGAATCCACCATCTTATTGTACGACTTGATTCACAGTTAGCAGCCCTACAGTTGAGTAATGTATACTCCATCTGAAGTCCTACATTATTAAGGGTATATTTATGAATTCACCTCTTTGACCGTCATTTTGATTACATTGAATATAAACACATTCATAGATGTCTAAATACATTAACAAATGCTTTAGTTATTATGTGTTAGATAGACATTTGAGAAATTTATAAAATCCAATCACACTTTGTATATACAACAAGTAAGCCGGTAGAAGCCTCATATATATATAACGATAAAAGTTTTACAAAAAAGTGTTTTTTGTCCGAAGACCAAAATATAAAAAATGTGAAGCACATGACTTCATATACAAATATAGAATCAAGGATGCTGCTCGCTATAACTTGCGACTACCCGTGCTAGTTTGTAGAGCAGTCGAACGATGGAAGAAGACACACCCACTGTATGGCGCTGATAATGCCTCAGGATATCATCGATAGAGGCATGCAGGATGTTCATAGTAAGCCCCTCTAGATTCTGCTCTATAATCTCGTAGTCAGCAACAACTACTCCTACTATATCATCTCTCTCCCCTTGCCTCTGGATGGGGGATGAACCTAGAGGTCGGTAAGGTCCCACATCTGCATCATCAAAGAGCATTTGATTAGTCAGCAGATAAATAACACGTAAAACCATTTTATATTAAAAATTAAAAAAACATTATAAAAACAAAATGTCTTTCTTACCTATGTCCCCCTATTGAGAACCCTCAAGAAGAACCAAGTCTATATCACCTTGGAAGTCTAAACTGACATAAGCATAGTCATCGACCATAAGTGTCTCGGTCCTCAACCAGTTAAAGAAAACATCAATATACCTAATGATAGGACTAGTCACATGCTGTGCCATGAGGTCGACCCACCTCTTCATTCTTGGATCCTGTGGGGCAGGTATACCCCACTCTACCTGCAGGCACAAATATGGGACCCTCTCCAAGAAGAAAGACACCAAAATCGATATGTATCCGAGTTGTTTCAAGTCACCCCTCCTGCACTTGGTTAATTGTTTTTTCATGCTTCTGAGAACCTCGTCGCACCAGTTGAAAACTAGGCGTTCCATACATTGCAGCGCATATTGGAAGTAGATCTGAAGAGCCATATGGAAAATTTCACTCCCTGCCATGTGTGTGATAGTGTAGAGCATAGTCCGTAGAGGCAAATCATGAATGTCTCTGATAGAGACTTTACCACTATGCTTTTGAGTACTAGGTATGCAATTCTCCCTGATATAGTGACTCATAGGCTCGCCACCCCCCCTGCTACCTGTTAGTGTAACTCAGGCCCCATGGCAAGATAAGTCGGTCAAGAATTAGATATCCTCGATATCTATCTTAAGAATGTGATCCCCTACACGGAATACCTGCTGGTCCACATCCCACATGTGAACTAAGTATTTGAGCAACCTCAATTGGGCCCTCATGCCCTAGATCTTGAAGAACTTTAGCAGTCCACACTGTCGGAGGTCATTTACCATTCCCGAGTCAATCCTGACAAAGTAATATTTGTCCTCATGCTCTCTTTCTCACCATTCCAACATTCTTACTATAGAAAAACTGCAATGGGAAATAAAAGAGAGATTAGCACCTTCATCTTCTCCTTGGAAAATTTTTATTGGAAAACACATCTAAAAAGACTTTTTGATTTACGCACGTCGCAGGCTAGGACATCTGTATAGTGCATAGTCATCACAGTCAAGCCTTAAGGCTAATTGTGATGACCCTATGACATTGCATGACATGATATAAGGCACCTGCAATGACCTCTACGCGTGGGTACCCTTGAAAACTTGACTCAAAAATCCATTTCTAACCAATGAAAAGCAAAAATTGATCCATGAAAAGTTGAAAGAGATGAAAATTACCTGTTGTTGTGGGTGGGAAATACCTCCTACGGACTAGCACTAAGGGTTTTATCATGCATGCGGAAATGACCTAAAGATTCTTACTTTTTACCATCATCCCGTGCCTAGACCCCCATTACTCATATGTAAATACAAGGCTCAAGAGATTAAGTTGACGTACCTTATTCTTCGTGTTTGATGTCGATCCATTTTCGTGCTTGGTCATTCTTTGAATGAAACTCTCCTCCCAATGCTGACCTACATTCACTAAAGACAAACAAAGAACTCCACATGCATTTGATCTATGAACTAATGGGTTAGAGAATTAATCAATCATACAATCAATATTTCAATAATGACAATCTCATATGGCGAGACGGGAAAAGAAATTATTTTATTAACTTCACAATGATACCTTACCTTGATAAAGTTGGCTACTGCTCCTCGATCCTGGTCCTGGGCTCTTCTTCCACTGTATTCCAACTGATTTGCTCTATACTTCTCTTTTCACAAGGATGGCTAAAGGTTAGGACAAAGGGAATGCTCAATCGAGTATCGTTTCCTTACTATGATTCTCCTCCTTTCAAATGGGACCCCTAACCCTTCTTTTATAGGCTAGAAGAAGCTAGGTATTTGGTCGAGTGACTAGCCATGCATGGCCAAAAGGTTTAGTTAACTTACCCAAAGTTGTGTGTTCTGTCAGCAACTTTCATTTTTCCATGCTTTTGCAAGTACACGTGGGTTGTCTTGGGTCAGCTAGAGTGCACAGACATTCAGTAATGGAGCAGGATGCGTGGGTCCTTATAAAAGGGGTTTTTAAGAAGAGTTGTTCAACAGTGTTTTGGAAAACAAGGGATCTGAGATGGCCTGATGCCAGGTAAGCATGTATGGTGCAAATTAGGGTTATAATAGATGCCCCCGAATGTGTGAGGTCAGAAGAGCATTTGATGGCCGAAATACATTAACAATCTTCTCCAACGTTCCAAACAAGTGATCCCAGGGACCAGAAATCGGGAGGTGCCTTCTAAAAAATAATAATTGTCTCACTGAGGCGGGCATACCCATGCTTAGGATGAAATAACATCATGGCTACCAATCAAATACACTGTAGATCCATGTCATATAACTATATAAAGTGTAGCCATGTGCAATACATAGCAGAGCTACATCTCAAAATAAAAAAGATATACATGTAGAGTATCCATCTTCTAGAAGATGATGAGGCCTGATGGCTGGAGATGAGGTCTTCAAAGCTCAAGAAACAAATTCAAAATATTCAAAACTTAGGTAGGAGTGTAATATGAGTGTATGACTTCACTACCCAGAGGTCTTCGGTAGCTCGTCGGTCATGGACTAGAGGATCTTGATGAACAGATTGAAGGCTTCATTGATCTCGAACAAAGACTTGATTGGACTATTAGGATGGCTAGGCATGATGGCAAGGGACAAACTGCAGAGGGGCCAACTCAAGCTTGGTAAAAAATTCCCTTGGACAATAGCACGACAAATGATGAGACTCAAGTAGCATGGCATTAACATAAGTTTATGAGGTAAGAGGCAACACAAACTCTCCATATGTTTGGAAGAATAACCAAATGAAGGAGGACACAACTCAATGTAGTGGGAACAGATTCCTAAGGCCATATTAAATCCTAGGGTTTGACGAACAAACTGAAAGATGTGATTTATCCAAGGGTGACTCATTGTGCTGCCAATACAAAGAAAGTACTTTTCCCTTCCTCTTTTTGGGGTATATTTGATTTTTTTGTCTTTTTCAATAATTTTGGAAAAAGAACAAAAGAATGTTACATTACAAAGGAAGGAGGAATGGAACGAGTTCAAGGCGCAAGGACAAGACTAATGTTCAAAGAAAGAACACTCGGGAAAAATCCCTCCTGGGACCAAAGGTGTCAAGACACAGAGGCAAAGTGCTACAGGGCTTGCATATAAGGCATGTGCCAGATGGTTCAGTTGAGAGTAACATGGAGCCGACATTAGACCAAAGACACAGGTATGCAAACGCGATTAATAAAACACACAATGGTAACATCCTTCGATGTAAGTTTAATGAGCCTAGAGAAGGTAAGATCGATGGTTTTTCATATTTAGAGAGTCTAAAAAACGTAAAAGGAGACTCCAATGGGGTACCTTTTTCGAAAGTAGTCTAGTCGATTCGAAAAAGGGGTAAATTAGCACTGAAAAGATGTTTATTCAAAACCATTTTAATGAGTGTGATAAATACAAGATCACTTAGCCATTTTTTCATTTTTAAGGAGTCTAAAAAAATCTTAATTATGGACTCCGTCAGGAATGTTCTTTTGGACCATTTTAATGAGTGTGAAAGAATAAGGTCACTCGATGATCTTTTCAATTTTAGGGAGTCTGAAAAGAGCTTAACTATGGACTCTGTGGGGGTTCCTTTTTCGTACATGTAGTTCCTCGGGCTCAAAAAAGGGTTAAAATGATACCTGAGGGTACTCTTCTAGATAACCGAGGCTCCTAGAGTATACCTTTGTTCATACAGTTGACCATCCAGACCGAAAAAAGGGGTAAACTACCGCCAGACAGACGTGACTTCAAATTTCAATTTAATGAGTGTGAAAGGCCATAAGATCGCTCGACAATCTTTTCATGTTTAGAGGGTCTGAAAAGGGATTAAAAGAAGACCCGTTGGGAGCTACGACTCATGTATGAAACTGGTTTAGGTAGAGCCCGCTACTAGGCTCAAACCAAGAGTCTCTTCAATAGTCAACTTGAAAAGTCTCCCAAAAGGGAAGAAAACACAAACCACTGTGTAATTCCTCCCTCGGTATAGAAAATGTAGTCACGGCTTCAAGGATAGCCTCATCTGAAGGCAATTCAAAATCTGAGAAATCACGCAAATGAGGGTTGACAGTCCCAAAGGGTGAAGTAAACTGACCATACTCCATATGACGATGGAGGTTCTAGCTAGGGATGGCAGAGTCTATTAGCGAAGAATCACAAGCACGAGGGCTTGAGGATCTACAAACAACGAGATCAAGCTCAGAAGGATACTCAAGCCCACTTGGACCAAGAGGGGGAAGCAAGGGCTCCCAAGCCCCCATTGGATACACCAATGGATCAATTGCTGATTCCAAGTCTCAAGAACGAAAACATGATTGCATAGGTTCCTGCTCATAAGCAATTGAACACTGAGGATAAGATGCCACATAATTAACCTGTGGCGGGGTAGAGTCTACACGAACACTAGAAACATATAAAGGGGTAGTCTGAAATAATGTCGAATTAGGATGGTGATTATCAGATGCCAGCTGGTCGATAGTGACAATGCTTCCATTGTGAGGGAAATGCATCACCCGGAAGAGCGTAGATACCACAACGTTCATAGCATATACATAATCACGTCCAAGAAGCATATTGAAATCTAATGGGTCTTTCACCACTATAACATCAACAAGGATAGTTTTCCCACCTAATGAGATAGGAAACTAAGGAAGAACCCCTGAACAATCACTAGGACGTCTGTCAAAAGCCAACAACTCATGCGAAGTAGACACAAGCTTGGGAGATCCCAAGACTTTCCAAACCGAGGAGGATAAAATACTTGCGGAGGCTCCTTCATCCACTATACATCGATAAATGTTTGTTGAATTAACTTCAACCCTTATTTGAAAAGGTGAATAAGAAGGAAGATGAGGCTCAACAAGATCATTCCAATCAAAGGAAACCATCCTAGGGCTTGTAGGGGGTGTACTCGAAACGAGAGGAATGCCCCCTTGTTCTGAAAGTACTGAACTAGAAACGCTAAACACATAGTAGGTAGACACTTCACTCTCCAAGAGAGGAGTGGTATCAGCCGAAGACTGCGTCGGTGTGACCACTTTCTCAACCAATGGCTGAAAAGGCTGCGGGACTACATGGTCTAAAGGCACCTCATGCCCCAAAATAGGAGTGGGATCAGCCGATGACTGCATTGGCATGACCACTTTCACAACCAATGGATGAATAGGTTGTGAGACTACATGGTCTAAAGGCACCTCACCACCCAAGAGAGGAGTGGGATCAATCGATGACTGCATCGGAATGACCACTTTCTCAGCCAATGGCTGAATAGGCTAAGAGACTACATGGTCTAAAGGCACCTCACCCCCCAAAAGAGGAGTGGGATCAGCCGATGATAGCATCGGCATGACCACTTTCTCAACCAATGGTTGAATAGACTATGAAAAAACCTCAAAAGACTCATAATCATAGGAGCTTGCAGATAGGGACCAAAATCTTTGTACCTTCGGAATGCCAGGGCACAAATGAGTAGGGTGATCTCCCTTGCAAAGCTTACAAGGGAACTTAGGCTTACGTCCTATCCGTCTAGGTTTCTCAACATAATTAATGCCCCCAACATGACTAGGAGTGGTTGGTTTCACATCTCCAGCATGACTTGCAGAGGCTGGTGATGGGTTGAAAACTTGACTTGCAGAGGCTACAGACCTATTACCAGTATGACTAGAAGTGACTAGACTCTTTCCCCCAGCATGACTTGCAGAGGGTGGGTGTGTGCCCCCAACATAACTTGCAGAGGTTGGGTGTTGGTTTTAAACGTGACTTGCAGAGGTTGTCAACCTATCTCCAATATGACTCATAGAGGTTGGTGATTTATTCTTCCTATTCTTCCTCTTTCTATTTCGTCTAGACTTCTGGTTACTAGTAACTGTACTTTCACCAGAGGCGGGAGAAGGAGGAGGAGAAGACTTTGCTGACGAAGAAAAATCAACACGGTGCCCATGACATAAAGTGCTTAACTGAGAAGCATCAAGAGAATTTGGGACATTTGGAATGGTACCCAACCAAACCGGTAATCCCACATTCAACCCAGGAATGTACAAAGTGGCCATCAAAGGGACACCAACGTTTCCGAAGAAAGGAAAAGCACAAGAATCCCCTTGCGAAGGGGTTCCTTGGTTGGTATCATCAGGAACTTTAGCCATGAATATCCTATGCACAAGTTCTCCCCTTGTAGGATCGTTCAAGTTCGTAAAAGTCTCACGCACTGACTCTGGCAAACCAGTGGTATCAAAACAACGCCTATAAAGAGGCGGCTCCACGTTTCTAAGCGGAAGACAAAAAAGTCCTCACGACCGGCGGAGTGGGCGGTCTACCACCCTAGGTCAGAGACCCAAATCCATGACTGACTAACTTACTATGGAAAACTAGGGAGAACATAGCACACACTAAATGTTCCTAAAGGAAAATCAAGCAAACGACTAACTAGTTGGAAGAACAGTTACACCAACCAACACTAGAGAAAATTGCCGGTGCAAGTGCAACTTGAAAATGAAATCACCCTCCGGGTATACTCTACAAAGAGTGGCCCGATGTTTGTCCTAGGTACCACTGTATACCCTCTCAGTCACCTATGTATGTCACTAGAAAGATAGGCAACTAGGTTGCCAACGCGCGAACAGTCACCAGGCGGGTACAATCGATAGTCGGGTAGACCACAATGAGCAGGGTATCAAGCC
>CBVK0101730634.1:0-11052 GCA_900067695.1 Picea abies | reverse complement strand
TCCGGTCTTAGCATCCATCCTCAAACTCATGATATCTGAAGTCATGAAATGATCTGGGTCATCAGATCCATAGGACATGTGGCGAGAGATCATCATTTCGCTGACTCGTGATATGGAAAATTCAAAGGTGAGAGTTGTAGGAAATCGTGAAATATGAAATTGTGAAATGAGATGGGCCATCGAATCATAGACGATCATGGGCCATCGGATCATAGATGATCATCGGCCATTGATCTAGATGTTTTCAGATATCGGGAGTTGGAAGATTCAAAGTTGGCTCATGCTCAAACACCTGACATGTGAAGTCGTGATTTGATCGTAGCCATCGATCAAAGGAAGAATCTTGATCGTTCGTATGACACTGCAAACTAGATTCATGAATTCATGAAATGAAAAGTCCCGATAAGATTTGGATTGTTGGATCACAGAGGCATGTGGGGCCATTGATCTGACATGGAGCATTGAATCGGGTACCGGGAGTTGGAAGAGTAAGGATTGGCTCATGTTCAAACCCCCGACACACGAAGTCATGATTTGATCGCAATCGTCGATCAAAGGAAGAGTCTAGACCATTGATCTGGCAAATCGCGAGTTTGAAACTCGGAAGAAGGGAGGTGCTCTAACCTCTGACATCGCAAGTCATGAAATCAAAAAATATGAAGTTGCAATGAGATATGAACCATTGGATTGAAGAAGAGATATGGACCGTTGATCTGGCAATTGAAGAACTCGATTATTTGGCTTGAGGTCATAACCTAGGTCATAGCAGTGGAAAAGAAGGGAAGGAGATAACATTGCTAGGCTCCACTTCAAAATTTCACAGGTTGGGAAAATCGAGGTGACTCATAGTCGATCACCTAAAATGCGAAATTGTGAAATGACTTTTGTTTGGTGTATGGTCATAACAAGTGGGCATGTGGGAAGAAACATGTCCAGTGCTAGTTCGTGCAGGTAAATCGTTCAAGGAACATATTTGAAAAGTTATCAAGTCTCTGTATATTTCATCCAACTGTGATGATTTATCGACAATTTGATCAAAGGCTTACTGTTGCACTTCATGAATTATTGATCAGTTACAATTCAATTAGTAGAACAGAATCATAGTTCTTGGGCGGTTGATGATTCGACTACTTGTGCTCTTTCTTGGAGATTTGAGGTGTAACCGAATTGTGGGATTTGTATAAAAGAGAAATGTCATGACTGGGTTAAGTTTTTTGTTCTCACAAAAAAAAAAAATGAGTTGAACTGTGAGAAAGGAAAATTACAGTATGCATAGTGTGAGATCAAACTCAGAGATGAAAAACTAAAGTTGGACTGAACATAATAGGTGAAAAGATAAGAATGTACTCAAACAAAAGAGAATGATAGGAATACAGAAAGAGAAGATAGAATGAGAAAGAAAGTCAAGCCAAGTATGAATAAAACAAAAGAGTAAATAAAAGTAGAACTACAAAACAAACAGAAGCAGAGAAGAATTGCAGAACAGAGAAGAAGTGGTAAAAATTGATATATCTATATTATTGACAATTCATTCAATTATTTATATTCATGGATGTAGGGAGATTCTAGGGAGGACTGTGGTCCTCTGTTATTAAAGTTGGTGCTTGAATATTGGGATTTCTATCTTCCATTTAGTTGTGGCTAGAAAACACGGTGGCAGGGTGGTGCTAGGGAAAACACATAGTTTTATGTATGCATGTTGGTGCTTGTATAAGTGGAAGTAGTTTCTTCCATCTAGTTGCTCTTGGAGATCATACACATAAAATATGATTCTTTCTAGTGGGTGCTAGATAAACTTAAGGGTTGGTGCTCTCTACAAGTTGCAGTGTGTTAAAGAAGAGGTTGTAGCCTCATTTTGAGTTGGTGCTCAAAGATAGATAATGTATAGAACATAAAAGACTACCTATCATTCGCAGAAGAAGAGGTTTTTTCCCTTTATGGGTTTCCTCGTGAAAATATATCTCTGATTATATCATACGTATGATTGATGTTTATTATTTTTGTTGTTCATATGTTGTATAATATTGATGGTCACTTGGAGAAGATTGAAAAAATGTTTTAATAGACATAAAATTGTTTAAGCACAGAAACAATTGATTCACCCCCCCTATCAGTTGTTTTAGTAATTTCAACAATGATTAAGTTCTAGGCAATGGGCGCTAGCTCCTCTTCCTAGGCCCATCTCACATGTGACCTCAGGTTATGACCCAAGGCTCAAATCCTGAGTACTTTGCAACTTTGAACATTGGATATTCAGCTATGAGTTACCTTGATTCTCCCAACTAGTGATCTCTGAAGTTTGTCATGTCAGATAAATGTTCCACTACCTTTAGTGATCTAATGGCCCAACTGTTGAAGAAAAATATTCTTGTTGACAGGTAGATATCCTCTTGAGAGCTAGACTCTTAACTCTTAAGAAAAAAGATGCTTAACATGGACACTGACTTCCTTTCAGATCTATACAAACTAATGTACAAGGAGGAAGGAGAAAAGAAGTACCTTTTTCTGGCATTTGTCCCTGCATGCTCCGAGTTGAGCTCCAATATTTCACTCCTCGATGAGCCCTGTAGACAAACAATAGTACAACCACTTCCTACTCTATTGATATTAGCATGAAATAGATTTATCTATCAGAGACAAGTTCATGTGAGATTAAACACAAACTAGAAAGAAACAGGGAAAGTGTGTCATATTGATCAGAACAATGACAGAAGTAACTTACAACCGTAGATGCGAATGTGACAGCTTCGTCAAGTCCCCTTTGTCTAAACCTTGCTCAAAATATCCATGATCTGGATCACAGCAACTTCACTGATTACTTTCCTCCAACTCACTGTATGTTTCCTATGAGATCATAGGTTTCATGCTTCCAATTCTTCCTCCTTTTCACCACCATAGAGCCTGCTTATATAGGTTTAGAGAGGCCTAACCTCTTGAGGTATATTTAGGGTAAGATGAGGATTTTCCTCCTTGATTCAGGGAACTTCCCTAATATCATGGATGAACAAGGAGTTCGAATGCAATTACATTCCAAGATTGAAATATCTTCCCCTTATTCTCCTCAACAGATCAACTGCTGCCCGGAATAGATAGCGCTCCCTCAAAAAGCCCATCAGAGCGCTATAGCGCTCCCTAGTAGGCTTTAGGGGGGCACCAACGCTCTTGAAATTCATAACGCTCCTTCAGAAGGGATGTTTGGTGTTATAACATTCCCTAAAACTTTATAGGGGAGCGCCAATGCTCCTAAAAGTGATATATGGGAGCGCTCTCTTCTAAAACCTTAGATTGAATGATTCTTTTAGGTGGCAAGAGGTACTTAACTCCAGTTGACCATTCCTCTTCCTTCAAATCAAGTGTTTGGGGCATTTTAAGTATCTTCTTAATGTCGTTATAAGTATGACCTGGGTATCATGGCAACATTCTTTGCTTGACAATTGTGACACTTGTGAGCAACATGCGACACTTACGACACTTATCAAAGCAAGTAATGTTGATGTGTAACAGATTGCCCCCCAAAGTATGAAGTTAGAAGATGAGAACTGATAACTGAAATGATTTGTAGACTTTCAAGCAAGGGTATAGACTCAAATAACCTGACATAAGCTGCACACAAACATCCAACAAATATTATGACATATTCCAAACCTAAAGCAGGCATACCTATGCTTGGGTGATCAAGACTTGCAAGATATGGCCACCATAAAATACACTGCGGATCCATAATTGTATTGATAAAAAGGTATAGCCACTGACGATACAGTGTGGATATATACTCTGATGACTTGAACTGATCGTAGCCATGAAGAATACACAATGGATCTATGAGATGATGAGACATAGCCACGACCAATACAAAGTGGATCTATGTAACAATATATGTGTCATTGTTCAAGAGAAACTCCTTTGCAACCTGGGAAAAGTACATATCAAAGTGATCACTCAACCTAGGGTCTTCTTACCAATCCCGATGTAGTACGAATCTAACCATGTGAATAGATGTCCTGATGTCGAACATGGAAGAAACCACTTGATTACCGATCAATGATGTAAACCATTAACAAGCACAAGGGAGATCACCATTAATGTCAATGATTCCCAAGGTACTCTAGTAAATTCCAACGAATGTGAATGGATGAGATGAAGTCGAACATCTGTGGAATCATCTGATCAGAGGTCAATGATGTAAACCCACTATCAAACATGAGGAAGCCTGCCATTGAGGCATGCAGGTCCCAAAGTACTAACTAGTTTCTAAGTCTAGTTCCTGGATAATGTGTTGAAGTCAACAGGAATAGACTCGTCAAAGGAGGGCCTTGATGTATCCCCCATCAATGACACGAAACGGACACAGAGATGTAATTGGTAGATCACATGAACATGGACTGACATGGTTATTGAGACAAGATATTTGTGATGGCTGACTCTTGAGGCAGATACTTCCCTTGAACACTGAGGCACAATAGCAGAAACATGACATGGACCAAAACTTGATGATGCAGTGGATGCTGTGACTTACGTAGGGTGAGCCAGAGGAGTGAAAGAAAATCAAAGGATTGGCTCAGTGTAGAGGTTCAACAGATTATAATGCGTGCAAAAGACAAAGTGTCGTGTTCAAGGGCAACTCTAAGAATTACTTGGTAATGTTATCAAGAGACTGTTTGGCTTGCTTCTTTCAAATTTCCCCCCATACAGATAGATGAGTACCTCTTTTTAATTTAACGAGCTCAAGGAGGGTAACACATGCTCAATATAACTCACCTTCAGTAAGTTCCTCTTCCTTTGTTTAACGAACTGGAAGAAGTAAGGGTTCGGTCCCGTACGGGCCTGTCGATGTTCATTTTAGCGAGTCCAAAGACATAAAACTCGAAGGTTTTTCATGATTATAGAGTCTGTAAAAACACTTAAAAGAGAACTCTCTCAGTTCATTTTTCATACAGTTAGTCTCACGAGGCTGAAAAAGAGATAAACTACCACTCGAAAGACGCCCTTTCGAACCTTTTAACGAGTGTGAAAGGAAGCAAGATCACTCCACGATCTTTTCATATTTAGAGAGTCTGAAAAGAGTTTAAAGATGACTCCAGGGGGTTCCTTTTTCATGTGTCCATATGGGTCCGAAAAAGAGATAAAAGTCTACCCGGTGCATTCTTATATTCTGGAGCTTGAGAACGAACAAAGACTATGCTTGTGGATGTGACAAGGTAAACAAATGATCAGAATTGCTTTGAAGCCTGTAGTGTCAAAACTGCAATCCAGAGGTTTAGTGAGGCCATTATATTGTCAAAGAAACCCACAAATAACTATACCTTATAAAAAATGGAAATTTATAAATAGTAATACAAGAAAAATCTTCATTTACCATTTCATTTTGCATAAGGATTTGTAGCAGTGGAGATTCTCATTTTGGAGGTGGATCTTGTTTTGCTCGATACCGGAGCTACGGTTGACCATTTCTCTCGCCGTTTGGACCAGGTAGATCTTCATCTCCCCTTATTTCAATTACATGGTTCAATATTTGTTTTCACAGCAATATTTAAATTAAAAAAACAAAGCCCTAGGTCATTCCAAAAAGGATCAAATCGGCCTCTATTGAAAATGACGAGAAAAAGACATTTGTTTACAAAAACATTTTTAGATGGTGGTAGCACAGATGCCAACGCCTTGATACTTGGGTAGATAGGTCGTTTTTGTTAAGGAATCCATAAAAAACTCTAAAATATGCCCACGCAGCCATTATGAAAATTATTTTAATTTTAAAACGTTTCATTGCTGCGTGATGATTGGTGAGTGATAAAAAGAGGGCATGGTCCCTTTTGAACAGTATGGGCAATAGATTTCAAGTTTTTAAATTGCTTAATAAATTGCCAAAAAATTGAATAATGAAATTCTTTTTTTTTTGTTTGTAGGTGATTTCGGCAACGACCATGATTGAGTGGAAGGAACGGGAGCATGAGCTCAATGATTTGGATGCTTTGTGGAGTCCCCGTACGTGGGCTACATTGAGAGATTGTGGCCTTCTTAAATTCTTCAAATTGCAAAAGATGAAGAAAGAGATTCTTTTGCTTGAGCACATAATCAGTTTGTGGGATGTTGCAGAGAAAGGGTTTCGGATCAGAACACAACTTATAACCATCTAGTTGGAAGATGTATATTTTTTGACTAGCCTCTTGAACTTATAACCATCTAGTTGGAAGATGTATATTTTTTGACTAGCCTCTTGAAAAGAGGGGTTCCTATAGATTTTTTTGAACAGAGGGTGCTTCCTGAGAAAGTGGATGTGTATCTGGCACGTCATTGTGTCCCAAGAGCAAGACTAGTGCGGGGTAGAATCCCAATCAAGAATATCAGAGAGTTACCCCTTTGGTCTATTTTTTTCACCATCACGAGTGTGATAGGAAGCACTAGCACACATTTGGCATCGAGATCATAGGTATCTTATGGCGTACAGTGTTTGGAGCCAACACTGTTTAACTGGAGCACAGGGTTTCTTCGGAATGTGAAGGAACAGGTTTCAAGGTGTAGGATGGGGCATAAATAGTTCGGATATGGTTCTTTCCTGGTCTCATTCTTCTTAGAGCACATCCCTCAGATGCAACCTCAGATTGCATTGGCGGTACGACCAGTGGGAGAACCACGGATGGAATGGTGGACTAGTTTGTCTCCGAGACTAGTGGCAGAGTCAGAGTTCCATTTCACTGGTGACTTCTTCACTTGGTTGAGACGCCAATATCTTTGGATAGAAGACTTCCCATATGCCAAGGTGGAATTTTGCAGGAGCATGGATTTGATTCTACCCGTGGGGGAAGATTGGGATGTGTCAGGTGAGAGACTAAGCAACACCTTGTCTAGTTGAGTTGATAGACCACGAGTTGGGAGTCTAGGTTAAAAATGATACGAGAGATACCTAGGGAGGAGGCTTGGGTCAAAATTTTGATGACAGCATGATATTCTGCCATGTTATTAGTCGTTGGTCCTAAGAAAATAGCTCTTGAACTCACCACCTCGTCAAATTGGTAAATAATCCATGCTATCGAAGCAATGTTCCAGGTGTGTCGACTAGTGCCATCTGCAAACCTGACAAAGATAGGAAAGGAAGACGCCATCTACGCATGAAAACACAAGGCACAATTATGAGTGGAAAAAGTAAAGACTCGAGCATGCAACAGAAACAAACACACCAAACTAAAATACAATAATGTATAACGTACACATGCTAAGTGATCTAGGCATAGTACTTTTTAAGGTAAAGCCCGTTCCAAGGCTCTCCTAGGGAAATTCCATCATAATCGACTAACTCATAGGCGCCTCTGTGCAGAACACATTTCACAATGTAAGGGCCATGCCACAGAGGTTATAACTTACCTGTCCCTAGTTTGTCATGAGCTTGGTCATAGATGAGGACTAAGTCTCCTTCTGTAAAAGTCTGAGGATGGATGGATTTGTCGTATTGATTTTTTATCCATTTTTTATGTGCCTCGTTAACAAGAGAGGCATCACGACATGTTTCGTCCAGTTTGGTTAAATATAAGAAACGTTCTTCTTCGACAAAAGTATGGGGTAGGAGTTCTACTTTAAGTTTCAGACATGGAATCTCACACTCGATTGGTAAAATAGCTTCGATTCCATACACTAACTCGAAAGGAGTGAGCCCAGTTGTGGTTTTCATGGAAGTAAGGTAAGACCATAGAGCGGAGAAAAGTTGTAGTTGCCAGGATGTCTTATTTGCCCCTACCATGCATTGAATCATGGTTTTGAGGACCTTGTTGATGGTGTCAACTTGTCCATTGGCCTGAGGATAGTATGGGGATGAGTTTTCATGGTGAAAACCCAACTTGGAATGCAATTCACTCATCATCTGGTTTTTAAAGTGTGAACCTTGATCGGTGAGAATGGCGCATGGTACACCAAAACGAGTTATGATGTGGTTAAAAACAAAAAGAGCTATGGTATGACCATCATTCAGAAAGGTAGGCATAGCCTCAGCCCATTTGGTAAAGTAGTCGATGACGATGATTATATAACCATGACCCCCGACTGAGGTAGGCTTACATTGGATAAAATCGATACCCCACTTGGTGAAGGGGCTGATGGAGATAATGGGGTGCAGCCTAGTAGGGTGGGTGTGTGCCTTTTTGTTAAAAACTTGGCAGGGTGGGAATTTTTTGACTGCCTCAATACAATCTTTGAAAATCGAGGGCCAAAAATAGTCGGCATGTAGAATTTTTTGGGTTGTTGCCATCCCAGAAAGGTGACCACCACAGGCTCCAAGGTGACAGTCATTCAGAACGCGTTCAGCTTCTACATGAATCAAACATCGTCGAAGGATAGTGTCAATACCACGGTGAAAAAAGGTGTCACCGATGATAATATAACAATGAGAATGGTGGCGAATAAGTCGACACTCTTCACGGGAAGTGTTAGGCTGAAAGAATTGGGTTTGGAGATAAAGGAGGATGTCTCCATACCAAGGATCAAAGGTGCTGATGAGGAAAAGAGTTTCATCAGGGAGAGAATATCTAGGTTTGATGTCTTCATTAGCATGGGGGAGATCGCAGATAAGCTCCGCAAACACTAGGGACTTTTTGGCTTTGGACTTCACAAATTCAAGATCGAATTCCTGAAGGATGACAATCCATTTTGAGCATTTTCCCCCAAGCACTTGACGTGTCAAGACATGGTACATAGGGTTTGAGTCCGCAATCACCGTGGTGGTGTGCAGTAAGGTGTAATGGTGAAATATTTGGACAATGATGATGGCTTCTAGGGCCAGTTTCTCTACATGTGAATATCGGAGTTCGGGTCCAGATAGACTCTTGCTCAGGTAATAGATGACATGTTCCTCACCATTGGGGTCCTCTTGAACTAACACCATTGCAATAGTGGAAGTGGAGGCAACTAAGTAAAGGATGTAGTCCTTTGTATACTCTAGAGGATGCAACAAAGGTGTGTGGGTCAGGACATGCTTGAGAGCATCAAATGATTGTTGAGCGATGTCATCCCAGATGAAAGGGGTGTTTTTCTGCAACAACCGCATGAATCCTTTAGTTATCTTAGTGTAGTTACAAATGAAATGACGAAGGAAGTTTGATTTTCCTTGCAAACTTTGGAGTTGAGTCAAACTAGTAGGTGGGGGTAAGGCCATAATAACCTTATTCTTTAAGGGATCCACCCAAATCTTGTATTTAGAGACAACAAAACAAAGGAGTCGACCGAATTTGATAGCAAAAATACACTTATGTGGGTTCAAGCGGATACGGTAAAACCGACATCGAAGAAAAATAGCCCGTAAGTGATCAATGTGATCTGATCGATTGGATGAGTGGGAAGGTAAGTCATTAAGGTAAGGTTCTACAATATGCTTGATATCATGGAAAGCATACGACATGGCCCACTGGAAAGTAGCACCAACATTTTTGAGACCAAAAGGTAGCTTTCGATAGGCGAAAGTTCCCCATGGGCAGATAAAGGCTGTCTTATGTTAATCAACAGGTAAAATGTCAATCTGGTTATACCTGGAAAAACCATCCATGAAGGAGAAGATTATGCTCCTAGTGAAATTATTAATGATCTGGTCGATGAAGGGCGTAGGGTAGTTGTCCTTTGGACAAGACTTATTGAGATCCCGATAGTCAACACAGACACGGATGGTCCCTTGTTTTTTGGCAACCGGAACAAGGTTGGAGACCCATTTTGTCAAAGGGACGGGATAGATAAAGCCATATTTTAAAAGTTTCTCAACTTCTTCCTTTATAGCCACGATTTTCTTGGGATGAACTGGGCAGAGTTTCTGCCGAACAGGTTTCAAACCTGGGTATTCATGCACGACAATCGAGGGGTCGATTCTTGGCATTTATTCGTAGCTCCAAGTGAAGACATAGCAGAATTCTTTAAACATAGTGGTATAAGATATCACTTCTTTGGGTGTGCAATTAGCACCAAGGTTAATGTTTTCCACAATGCCTTCTTTGATCAAAATATCAATAACGATCGTAGTAGAGATATTACCCATATTCCCCTCAGAAAGTGTGTCTTGTGTGAGGATGGGAGATTGTGGGGAATGGGTAACATCAAGAGGGAAGACAGAGTGTATGTCATTTTGAATTTCTTCCAAAGGCATAATAAAAGAGGATCGATGATGGTTATCATCCCAAGGTACATCGTCGATACTAAGCATTTCCATTATAGAGTCATCGAAAGGAAAAATGTGGGAAATGTAGTCGATTGCGGATGATAGGGAATCCAACCATGACGACATCGAGTAGGCATTGGGTGCCAATAAATGGGGGTTGTCTGGGGAGGGAGAGGCAAATTGAATAGCCATGTATGTGGCCTCAACTGGGCTAAGTGGCATAGTGTCACCTAGCACATCGAATTCCATAGGACTAGGTACAATCCAAGGGTCAGATGATTCCAAAGATTGATAAGCCATAGTCGAAATCATATTGATGATGGAAATATGATGTGTGGTGGGTGGAAGTGGTGTAGGGAAGGTACCCATAAGGATAGAATATTTCAAAAATCCAACACCAACGCTTTCATACATAACTTGGTAGTCTCCCAAAAAAGGAATGTTGTTGGTGACAGGGGCATGAGCGTCGGGTGTACAAAAATCTAGTTGATCGATAGTGACAATTTTTCCTTGATGGGGGAATTGTACACATCGAAACACCAATGAGGTTACAACTTTCATAGCATAGAACCAACTTCTTCCGAGTAGTAGGTTTTAATCGAGGGGGGCATCGACCACCTCGACATCAACGGTAATAGTTTTTCTGCTCAACTGAATGACTAAGGATTGTAAAAGTCCGTGAGGATGAAAACCTCGCCCATTGAAAGTGTGTAACATCGTAGGGTATTTGTTAAGGGTAGGTGATTTTAAGACTTTCCAAAAATCTAAAGACATGAAACAAGTAGAGGCTCCCTCATCCAAGATAGTTCGATGGATTTGTTGATTGTGAACAACAACATCGATCTGAAAAGCTAGTTGGTGGGAGAGTCGAGGTTGATGATCATCCAGATTAAATGTGAGGTTATTATATGACTCAGGATTGAAAG
>CBVK0101730633.1:0-13845 GCA_900067695.1 Picea abies | reverse complement strand
ATATGACTCAGGATTGAAAGTGTCAGTGGCAGCTAAGAGCATTCTACATTGGCTGGGACAGTTTTGTAGAACTTCCAAAGCAGACATAGCACATGGTGCTTCAGCCAAATCTTCAACAATGTTGTAGTTTTGGGTAGCCCGTGAACTAGGATTAAAGGTAGATGTCCGGATAGTGCTCTTAGGAGGGCATAAGATGGATTCAAGTGAAGGTTTCTCGATCTAAAGTGGCCCTAATGGAGGGCTAACAGACGGAGGACTAATAGAAGATGGTAATGGGTCTGGTTAGGAACTGTTACTCGGCTTCGGCTTATCAGGTTTAATCGGTGTGTCATATGTCGTAGTGTGAGTGGTCAGATTAATCCCGTTAAACATGTAAATGTGGGCACTTTTCAAGGCCTCATCATGGGATTGGTTGGAACTGCCCCCTGGAGTGGGTGTTTGAGCAACCAAAGATTGTTGTTGTGGAAAAGGTTGGGTAAGCACAACGGGTTGTGAATTTCCCTTAAAAAGCTTGGCCACTTCATCGCGATGTGGATAGTCTCAAGTGTAGTGATCATCTCCACAAATGAGACATGGGAATTTTGGTTTCCGTTGTGGTATTTTTTCGGCAGCTAGGGTTTGAGGTTGAGTTTTTGGTTGTTCATTGTTGTTGTTTTTCTTTGGTTTATTTCTTGCTTTCTTCTTTCCTCTAGATGGTTGTGAAGGGGTCGATTGGACCGTATTCACCTCAGAGACTTGAGTTTGAGGGGAGGTAGAAGAGGGTGTGGTTGAACTGGGAGAAGATGTCCAAGTAGGCCGCTGGGTTGTTCCAGTCGACTGGGAAGTAGATTGGGTTTTGACAGAGCCAATGACTCCATCTGCGTGTGAGGTAGACGACAGTTTGGATGGGTCAGTAGTGGCACGGGTAGCATTTGGTATCAATTTGTATAGAGTACCAAATTGTGAATAAACCAAATCTAGGTACTGATCTCGAGCAATATCTTCTTCCTCGGTGACTACACCACCCTTAGCAACATCACAAGTGATCTGGGGTAACAACGATTTGGTGAACCATTCCGCTAATAATTGGTCAGGAATGACCACTTTTATTAACCTTCATCGTCGTCTCCATTCATGAATATGATCATAGATATGTACGGAGGTTGTCTGACCAAGGGAGGTCAATAGTTTGGTACCCATCTCATATTGAATGGGTAGTTGGAAGTGTGTGAGGAAGGACATGGCAAGGGAGTTGAAATTGTGAAAAGAAGCACGTGGTAGTTCAATATACCACTTTGTTGCAGAACCCGTAAGCGTTCGTTGGAAAAGATGCAAACGTATAGAATCGTCCATGAGGGAGTTGGATAAACACCACAAATGGAAAGTCTTCACGTGGTTGTTTGGATCTTCTCCAGACTTTCCATTGAATTTCGGAATATCAGAAGGAATTTTAGATGGAATAGTTGGCCAACCTGGAGAATGAAAAATAGGATCATTCATTAACCGAGACAAGTCTGGAAGGTCCAAAGTTGCTAGAAAAGGTAGTTGTCAGTTAACCTGTGGGTAATACTACTCTAACATAGGAACACTAGTAGGACCATACACTGGGTTATGCAGATAATTGTAACCAGTGGGTCCTCTTGTATGAGGTTGGTGTTGACCAGAATACACAGGATTTGAGGGGCTTCAAGAAACATGTGCGAGCGAAGGATAACCGGATGGGTTTTGAGGATTATAAGCCAGATTTGGTGTTTGTCCATAAGGAGGATATAGATGAGTCCCTTGAGGGGGAAAAGGTTGTTGTGGAGCTTGAGGATTGTGTCCCCCCGAGAACTGTGGGAATCCCGGAAAAGGGATATTCCACAGATTGGGTGTGGTAGAAACATTTTGTCCATACGGTTGATGGTAGGCTCCGGATTGAGGTTTCCCCCTAGCATGAGGGTGCCATCCAAATGGAAGTTGTCCTCTGGTGGGAGGATGCCCCCCAGCTTGAGGTGGAGTTCCCAGAATTTGGGAACCAGATGTAAATGACTGACCGATGCTACTTAATGGGTTAATTCCACCAAGACCGATCCCTCTGGGTTGTTGTATAGGTATAGAAATTCCAGGCATAACTTGGGTAGTAGTGACAATGGAAGAATTCAGTGCTTTGTACCCAAAAGGGAGTGATGAGGAAGGTCTAGGTGTTAATGGTGTGCCAATTGCAGCTTGGCTAACCACCACATTACTGGCGGGAATAGTCGGGACATGAGGGACCATTGTAGAGTGGGTCGTCTGAAGAGGAAAAGTGGACCTTGGGACAACGGATGATGTGTTCGGATCAACGGATGGTGTAGTTAAAAAAATGGTAGTACCGGTAAAATGGTTTAAGGGTACGGTGTAGGTGATAGGCGCGTCGACACCTATTCCTATTTCATAAAGATCCCACACCATGCGCGATGGACTTCGAACAATGTCTACGGTCCAAAAGGGGTTGTAGACTAGAGGGTTTGAATGAGACCCAGTCAGAACGTCAAAAGGATTGATGACGACAAATTCACCGACTAAATTGATTTGGAGAACACGTCTCTCATATCCCTCCGGAAAGCGGAAAGCCATCAGAGATTCTAAAACAATTCAAAAATTATCTAAAGAGGTGGGAACTTATTCTTGGGAGGTTATAGTGTCATGAAGCTCGCTCTGTTGAGGAGATTACTCCATAGAATGAGGGCGTAAAAGGGTATTCTTTTCCATATTTTCTGGAGGAAGTCCCTATAGCCTCTGTGAATGACGTGGACGGTCAATGTTGGCGAAAAAGAGTCGGAGGAAAAAATCTATGGCCAACTACCGAAAAGAAGCAGCATATGCTAATAGAATCTAGGAATCACAACCAAGCAAACAAAACCTTCTCTCGATGACCATACTAGTTTGTGATGAAATCCAATGCCACGTGATCAAGTCAAGAAGGGGCAGGGATATGGTGGAACAATTACAATGGCGACCTGCTTAACGGACTTTCATCTTGGTGCAAGATTCCATGTAGTAATTGTGGATTTACCCTCCAAGGAGCCTGAGTGAGTTTGACCAATGTCTGTTCCAGGTACAGTGAGAATTCCCTTCATTGTCACCTTGTGTAAGACCCTAAAGATTATGGCCACTAAGGTTACCAATTCACAGTCAGCCCCTAGGTGGGTACAATCGATAGTCCAGTTTGAACGTACGAGCAGGGTATCTAGCCTGAAATCAACTTGAAAGGATTCCACTCAACATTGTGGGTATACCTTTAAGCGATCCCCATAATATGATCTTACTACTACAATCATTCAAACCACAGAGGGATAATCTCCGTAGCTTTCCCGAGTGCAACCTTGTGCTTAACCCCTGTGTGAGAGGGGGATCCCAAGCAGACTTATACGACAATTGGATTTGACTCTCCCTAGTGCAGGATGCTAATGTTTGTTTTGGAAACTTTGGAGATTTATGCTCACAACCTAATCCAAAGTACTAATCCTAGTCTATTGTTGGTGGAGGATCCTAAAAAAGAAAATTTTCTAGATAGTTTTTAATTAGCGTTCATTTTATAGCTGTTCTTTACTCAAAAGGGGTGCATGGAAGTGAAAATGGATGGAATGATGACTCAATCCCCAAAAATGAATCAAAGATGATAAGAAATCATTTCTTTTTGATGAATATCTATTTAAAGGAGAGAGAGAGAGTTATTTTCACTAACAAACACTAAGAAGGAATGTCCTCAAACAAATTTTCTTCAATCAAATCCGATGTGGTGCTAAAACCTTTTGGAGATGTCTTCTAACATGAAAATCAATCATGAATATGTCTCTTCATTGTTTGTGTGTGAATAATGATTAATTCAAAATGACACTTCTCCTGCCAATTATCCTTTTGGATCAAGGAAACTTAGACAAGCATAAGCAGGTTTCGTACAAACAATACACCCTCCTGTTGTGATCGAAAACAAGAAGCAAAAAAGAAAACAAAGAACACAAAGAATTTCACACAAAAGAGAGATTTTGAAGAATAATGACCTCAACAAAAACCAAATGAAGATATTTCTAGACTTCTGATGTCCTTCACTAGAGCTTCTTGCTCAGTCAAAAACGAGAGAATAAACAATGCATGGATTTCAAACTCCCAATAGCAGAAAAACTCAAAAAAATAATGAAGAAGGATAAAAAATCCAAACAACAAGGTATTTGTTCCTCAGAAGGGAGGATGTCAAACTTCAGTGGGAAGAAGCATTGACTCACAGAGAGGCTCAACAAGTGAAACACAAAGGCTGGACCCTGGAAAAAGAAATTCTGGAGAGGTTTTTTGCTAAAAGAGGGTTGGCTCTTTGTTGTAAGGGGAACCAAGTGTTATAGTGCTCTGTCTAGCACATCCAAGGAGTGTTGGCACTCTATTAACACAGCCACAGGGGCACCAGGCTTGAAAATCTCATGACAATGTCCAAAAATCCAAAATTTCAGTCGAATTTTGGCAATCAAGCTGAGTGTGACGGGGTAAGGAGTCAATCAGCACATGAAATCAATCTAAAAGGGGTGAACCAGGTCTGAAAAAAATCAAAGGTTAAGACAAGTTCTATGAGGAAGAATCAAAACCCAAAGTTTCGATTCGATTCTCCCCAATGGAGTCTCCAGTTTCTGTTGAAGGAAAATCTCCCTGCTGATAGGTAGATCTCCTCTTGAAAGCTAGACTCTTAACTCTTAATATAGAAGATTCTTAACATGGAAACTGACCTCCTTTCATATCTATGCAAACTAATGTACGAGGAGGAAGGAGAAAATAATACCTTTTTCTGGCGTTTGTCCCTGCACGCTCCGAGTTGAGCTCCAATCTTTCGCTCCTCGATGAGCCCTATAGACAAACAATAGTACAACCAATTCCTACTTTATTGATATTAACTTGAAATAGATCTATCTATCAGAGACAAGTTCATGTGAGACTAAACACAAACTAGAAAGAAATAGGCCAAGCGTGCCATATTGATCATAACAATGATAGAAGTAACTTACAACCGTAGATGCAAATGCGACAGCTTCGTCAATTCCCCTTTGTCTAACCTTTGCTCAAAAGATCCATGATCTGGATGACAACAACTTCACTGATTACTTTCCTCCATCTCACTATATGTTTCCTATGAGATCATAAGTTCCATGCTTCCAATTCTTCCTCCTTTTCACCACCATAGAGCCTGCCTATATAGGTTTATAGAGGCCTAACCTCTTGAGGTATCTTTAGGGTAAGATGAGGATTTTCCTCCTTGATTCAGGGATCTTCCCTAAGATCATGGCTGAACCAGAAGTTCGAATGCAGCAGCCTTCCAAGATTGAAATATCTTCCCCTTATTGTCCTCAATAGATCAACTGTTGCCCGGAATAGATAGTGCTCCCTCAAAACGGCCATCAGAGCGCTATAACGCTCCCTAGTAGGATTTAGGGGGGTGCCAGCACTCTTGAAATGCATAACGTTCCTTCAGAAGGGTTGTTTGGTGTTATAACACTCCCTAGCACTTTATAGGGGAGCACCAACGCTCCTAAGAGTGATATAGGGGAGCGCTCTCTTCTAAAACCTTAGATTGAATGCTTCTTTCAGGTGGCAAGAGGTACTTAACTCCAGTTGACCATTCCTCTTCCTTCAAATCAAGTGTTTGAGGCATTTTAAGTTTCTTCTTAATGTCATTATAAGTATGACATGGGTATCATGGCAGCATGCTTTGCTTGACAATTGCGACACTTTTGAGCAACATGCGACACTTATGACACTTATCAAAGTGAGTAATGTTGATGTCTAACACTAACTCTCATCGAGACTTCATGCCTTGTGATGTCGTAGGTTAGCTAGATCAACAGTCCATGAACTTATTCTAGCCAAAGGCTGTGATCTCCTTCGTGAACTCAGACTTCGCAACTTGTGTTTCAGCTCTTGTCCAATCGACGACCTAGATAATTCTATGTTCCAATGGTCCTGATTTCATCGGGACTTTGTGTTTTGTGATGTTGGAGGTTAGATTAATGTTGAGGGGAGAAATTGATTGGTCATCAATTTGGAAGAACATATATAGTCTGGGGTTGTCCAGGTAACCCAAGCCGTTTGGTGTGACCTGTTATGACGGGTTCAATGGCTATGCTAGCCAATCTAAGATCCTAAGATAAAGAAAAAGAATAACTAACTAATGTTAAATAATAATATATACATAAACTCTAATATAATTGTATGTATAAATGTATTTGAGAAGAAGAGGAAAAAAATAAAAATATTGCTTATGAACAGAATTTACAAGTTGCAAGATTTAGTGGAAACTTATGAAATCAATGTAAAAATAATTGTTTTACAGAAGAAGATAAAGAAAGCACATTTGAATATTTTTTATTTTCTAATTAAAAAATCTAACAAAAATTGAATAGTCAAAGTTGATGTACAGATAGTCAAAGCTGATCTAAACTTTTTGGTTTACTACTACATAAAACAACAAAAATTAGAAATAAATAAGCTAACTTGATGTCATTTTTCTAAATATGTCTGTGCCTTTATACGAATCAACAACATCCACCTGCCATGCCTACGAGATAAATCTGCAATAGACTTATACTGAAATTGTTTTGAATAAATTCATAGAATGTATTGGTAGCCAGGATTTTAGAAATAGAATAGGGAACATAGATTAACTTCATGATCTTATGATCCCAAATGATTACAGCTAGATAAATCGACGTGTAATACATTCACTTTATTGTTCAACTTAAACATCAAATAGAAATCCTGGTATTCAAATTGAAAATATGATCACAATGTGAATATCTGGAACAACACATCATGAACGATATTTATATCAATGCCCTGAAACATAACATATCATTGAGTCTAAAGCTACAAGACATATTATTATACCAGGATAATATAAAACATTAATGAAACACCATTAACAAAGGACTAAAGCCTAAATGTTGTACGATGTTCCATTAGGTCTTGAAAAATCATTCGTCCATCTTTGGTTCCAGGCCAAGATGCCTTTCATTCACAAAATACAGAGTATTTAAAGAGTCTTTTTGAGATCTCATCTTCCTATCTCTTAGGATAGGATCAGATCCATGAGATCACAACATTACAAAAACGGAGGGCCTACAGCCACTCATAATCAAATTGCATCTTCAAAATTAATAAAAGTTTGTTTTCTTATTTACAAAATAAACACAAAATAGATACTTAATTATCTAAATTGAACATGTTCCACCTCATAGAATCAGCATCATGATATATCATTCCCTGAAAATGAAATAGGAACAATGTTAGATAATTTATTAACAATTAATTACTAATTTTCATATAAAAATGACTTGGCTACAGAATTGAGAGATTTTGTAGCCAGTCTTATATTGGTAAAAGAAATATAAGTTTAACCAATTTGATTCAAAAAATAACATGACTGCAATAAGGGGGAAAAAATTGTTTTACCATTTAAACCAATGACTAAACATGGATCAAGATAGCTCGGAATTAATTATGGAATTCAGACTGTCTGCATTCTTTATCACAATGTTGCATGTCTTCTTAAGACGTTTGGATTGTCTATGTTCATTTTCTTTGAGGTCACGATTTTCATTTATGAGTAATTCATTTTGGTTTGTGAGCGTCTTAATTCTATCTTGGAGAATAGGAATATCAATATATTATCGTTCAATCCAATGCAGGCAGACTTCACAATGTGCAGAAGAGACGATCTGTTAATGGAGCATACAGTCAAAACTGGTTGCATCAATACTACCTGTTGTGTTACCTAGACCAATCCTAATACCAGTGAACTCACCTTTATCCTTGAGACATGGTGGAATATTATTTGCAAAGTCATAAGGCTGATTAGGATCCATTTTATGACAATCTGGATCTTCTTCTACGAGGAAATTTTCAATTTCAGGATCTGAAATCTCATTGACCTCGATTGGTTTGATCGAGCTCAAATGAGGTTTAGATAGATTCCTTAGACTTCTCGAAATGAGTCAACCATCTCTCTTTTTTTGGAACCCTAACATTGTGTGCTTATGTTTTGACTTCTTGTGAGACTTGTCGACATAGGGTTTCATATTGGCATTATGGCCATTATCCAAATTATGAACAGGAGGTTCACTCCATTCACAGTCTATAGCCTGTTTCTCATGTGGGAATTGACTGGGCATTACTTCATTCAGGGGTTTTGTGGTTGTCTTATTATTTGGACTGTCAAGGTGTTTTTTTACCAACAATTCATCCGAATTAGGGCCAATGGTAGAAACAAAACCATTTCTCACTAAAACTCCATCCCAACAGTTGCCTATGGTTTTCAAATGGTGTGTTACAAGAATCTTGATTAAGTTGTGGTGAAAAAAACTAGAGTCGAGGCTATGTTTTTTATACCTCTTAGACATCTTGTATAGGATTCTAAGCAAATAGAAAGGCACATTCAAATGAAAACCTATGAAGTGAATAAGAAGCCATAGATGATAGAGAAACACTATACCGTAATGACCCTCACATGTCAAAAACTGTTTAAGGACTGACAGGAGACCATGCCATCTAACCTTAAGAAAAGAAACAGGAATACCTTTTTCACAGCCATCGATATTTCTGGAGGTCACGAAGACACTCAAGGGAACTTCTTTGATTTTCGAGTTCTTGAACCTCTTCTGACTAGTGGATGGAATTCCTGTGGCTTCTCTGATAAACTTCTTAGTCACCTCCAACTGAATATCTCCAACTTTCTCCCTATACCCATCAAATGTTTGCACGAATTCTTTAGCCACGCGAAGGTTATACCCTTTGAACCTTTTGATAAAGGTACCCCAAACTTGGCCTTTCAAATCCTCGACTACATCATCATGAGACAAAAACACTTGAGAGCCATTCATCTCTATTTGGACAACATGATCCATTAAAACTATGACTAGACTGCAACAGGGGTGACTCAAGATAGCTCCAAGTTTAGATGGCAGGAGAAGGAGAAACAAGTTTGAGCGAATAAAATGGAAAGAAACCAAGCAAAACCTCTATGCAATCATAGTATAAACATCAAGGTTTTGGTCATGAAGTTTGAGCTCTCCTGGTAATGAAAATCTGAAGTACAGAGAATGACAAAACCCTCAAACTCATAATGATAAACTTATCAATTCACTCTGCCAGCAAACGATCAAGTATAGGATACGATACTTGTGCATTAATTCCCATGTCTAGCAATGACTATAGTTGATTTGCAAAGGGTTCAAATAAATATGTTTATAACTCAAGTGCGAATCAACTAAGGTATCATATCAATATTAAACACACTCAAAGGAAAAGCATTCAAGTATTAAATATAGAGTAGATGCAAGCACAATGACCCTTTAAAAGAATTCTTTGAATAGGGATATAATACGAAAATAAGTTTTCACGCTTGATTCATGATTTTAGTCATGAATCAAGCATGAAAAAGAATTTTTTTTAAAGAGTTATCAAACATCTTTTATAACCCAATAATCATCCCAAATAATAATATGATGTGAATGAAGCTACAAAAAGTGTCGTTTATTGTTCAAATAGTGAAAACATGTAGGGTTGCCAATAGTGGTGACTTATTGGGCAAAGGAGTTATCTCTGCATCACCAGAGAATTCATGTTAGGACAGATCAGAAAGGTTAAAAATTTAAATAACATTCGATAGTAAGTCAAGTATCCCAATCAAACTCAAAAACATCACACAGTCCAGCTTCAGATGTATTTCTATCCAAATGAAATCTGGTGACAGGTTTTAATTACTAGAGAAACAATATTCAAGACAATGACTCTGATATTGTTGATAGCGCCAATGCTGCCAGCAGGCATCCATAGCCTCGACGGGGATGTCAATTGACCCATTCTGAAGCCTCTCTCCTATCCAATAATTATCAATTCAAGATGAAGGCAATTCTATGATAAATATCAAAATTTATACCTGATAATTTTCTTGAACCCGACATTGCTTCGTTTCCAGTAGGCCTATTCAGTACCCCAACGAAGTTGTCTTGGCACCATGCATGCATTTACCCGCTACCTAAATACCTGTTCAGTATCTCGATGGGATTACAGACACTTCCCACAACTCTCTGGAATTTATTTTCAATTTGACATAAATTTTATGATCTTCAGGAGAGAGGGGTGATGATGAAAATTTCAGATTCTGAAACACTTGATATTTTCCAATTTTAATTTTTTTCTTGATGACCTTCATCATGATCTAAATATATTTTTCTTGTAAGAATAAATTTTCGAGGACAGAAAGGCATACTGAGTTTTTTTCTTTAAAAACAGGGACAACGGAAAGAGATTTAATGATGATCAAGAAGATAAAGAAAGCACATTTGAATATTTTTTATTTTCTAATTAAAAAATCTAACAAAAATTGAATAGTCAAAGTTGATGTACAGATAGTCAAAGCTGATCTAAACTTTTTGGTTTACTACTACATAAAACAACAAAAATTAGAAATAAATAAGCTAACTTGATGTCATTTTGCTAAATATGTCTGTGCCCTTATACGAATCAACAACATCCACCTGCCATGCCTACGAGATAAATCTGCAATAGACTTATACTGAAATTGTTTTGAATAAATTCATAGAATGTATTGGTAGCCAGGATTTTAGAAATAGAATAGGGAACATAGATTAACTTTATGATCTTATGATCCCAAATGATTACAGCTAGAGAAATCGACGTGTAATACATTCACTTTATCGTTCAACTTAAACATCAAATAGAAATCCTGGTATTCAAATTGAAAATATGATCACAGTGTGAATATCTGGAACAACAAATCATGAACGATATTTATAACATCAATGCCTTGAAACATAACATATCATTGAGTCTAAAGCTACAAGACATATTATTATACCAGGATAATATAAAACATTAATGAAACACCATTAACAAAGGACTAAAGCCTAAATGTTGTACGATGTTCCATTAGGTCTTGAAAAATCATTCGTCCATCTTTGGTTCCAGGCCAAGATGCCTTTCATTCACAAAATATAGAGTATTTAAAGAGTCTTTTTGAGATCTCATCTTCCTATCTCTTAGGATAGGATCAGATCCATGAGATCACAACATTACAAAAACGGAGGGCCTACAGCCACTCATAATCAAATTGCATCTTCAAAATTAATAAAAGTTTGTTTTCTTATTTACAAAATAAATAGAAAATAGATATTTAATTATCTAAATTGAACATGTTCCACCTCATAGAATCAGCATCATGATAAATCATTCCCTGAAAATGAAATAGGAACAATGTTAGATAATTTATTAACAATTAATTACTAATTTTCATATAAAAATGACTTGGCTACAGAATTGAGAGATTTTGTAGCCAGTCTTATATTGGTAAAAGAAATATAAGTTCAACCAATTTGATTCAAAAAATAACATGACTGCAATAAGGGGGAAAATTTTTTTTACCATTTAAACCAATGACTAAACATGGATCAAGATAGCTCGGAATTAATTATGGCATTCAGACTGTCTGCATTCTTTATCACAATGTTGCATGTCTTCTTAAGACGTTTGGATTGTCTATGTTCATTTTCTCTGAGGTCACGATTTTCATTTATGAGTAATTCATTTTGGTTTGTGAGCATCTTAATTCTATCTTGGAGAATAGGAATATCAATATATTATCGTTCAATACAATGCAGGAAGACTTCACAATGTGCAGAAGAGACGATCTGTTGATGGAGCATACAGTCAAAACTGGTTGCATCAATACTACCTGTTGTGTTCCCTAGACCAATCCTAATACCAGTGAACTCACCTTTATCCTTGAGACAAGAGACGATCTGTTGATGGAGCATACAGTCAAAACTGGTTGCATCAATACTACCTGTTGTGTTCCCTAGACCAATCCTAATACCAGTGAACTCACCTTTATCCTTGAGACATGGTGTAATATTATTTGCAAAGTCGTAAGGCTGATTAGGATCCATTTTATGACAATCTGGATCTTCTTCTACGAGGAAATTTTCAATTTCAGGATCTGAAATCTCATTGACCTCGATTGGTTCAATCGAGCTCAAATGAGGTTTAGATAGATTCCTTAGACTTCTCGAAATGAGTCAACCATCTCTCTTTTTTTGGAACCCTAACGTTGTGTGCTTATGTTTTGACTTCTTGTGAGACTTGTCGACATAGGGTTTCATATTGGCATTATGGCCATTATCCAAATTATGAATAGGAGGTTCACTCCATTCACAGTCTATAGCTTGTTTCTCATGTGGGAATTGACTAGGCATTACTTCATTCAGGGGTTTTGTGGTTGTCTTATTATTTGGACTGTCAAGGTTTTTTTTTACCAAAAATTCATCCGAATTAGGGCCAATGGTAGAAAGAAAACCATTTCTCACTAAAAATCCATCCCAACAGTTGCCTATGGTTTTCAAATGGTGTGTTACAAGAATCTTGATTAAGCTGTGGTGAAAAAAACTACAGTCGAGGCTATGTTTTTTATACCTCTTAGACATCTTGTATAGGATTCTAAGCAAATAGAAAGGCACATTCAAATGAAAACCTATGAAGTGAATAAGAAGCCATAGATGATAGAGAAACACTATACTGTAATGACCCTCGCATGTCAAAAACTGTTTAAGGACTGACAGGAGACCATGCCATCTAACCTTAAGAAAAGAAACAAGAATACCTTTTTCACAACCATCGATATTTCTGGAGCTCATGAAGACACTCAAGGGAACTTCTTTGATTTTTGAGTTCTTGAACCTCTTCTGACTAGTGGATGGAATTCCTGTTGCTTCTCTGATAAACTTCTTAGTCACCTCCAACTGAATATCTCCAACTTTCTCCCTATACCCATCAAATGTTTGAACGAATTCTTTAGCCACGCGAAGGTTGTACCCTTTGAACCTTTTGATAAAGGTACCCCAAACTTGGCCTTTCAAATCCTCGACTACATCATCATGAGACAAAAATGCTTGAGAGCCATTCATCTCTATTCGGACAACAAGATCCATTAAAACTATGACTAGACTGCAACAAGGGTGACTCAAGATAGCTCCAAGTTTAGATGTCAGGAGAAGGAGAAACTAGTTTGAGCGAAAAAAATGGAAAGAAACCAAGAAAAACCTCTATGCAATCATAGTATAAACATCAAGGTTTTGGTCATGAAGTTTGAGCTCTCCTGGTAATGAAAATCTGAAGTACAGAGAATGACAAAACCTTCAAACTCATAATGATAAACTTATCAATTCACTCTGCCAGCAAACGATCAAGTATAGGATACGATACTTGTGCATTAATTCCCATGTCTAGCAATGACTATAGTTGATTTTTAAAGGGTTCAAATAAATATGTTTATAACTCAAGTGCGAATCAACTAAGGTATCATATCAATATTAAACAAACTCAAAGGAAAAGCATTCAAGTGTTAAATATAGAGTAGATGCAAGCACAATGACCCTTTAAAAGAATTCTTTGAATAGGGATATAATACGAAACTAAGTTTTCACGCTTGACTCATGCTTTTAGTCATGAATCAAGCATGAAAAAGAATTTTTTTAAAGAGTTATCAAACATCTTTTATAACCTAGTAATCATCCCAAATAATAATATGATGTGAATGAAGCTACAAAAAGTGTCGTTTATTGTTCAAATAGCGAAAACGTGTAGGGTTGCCAATAGTGGTGACTTATTGGGCAAAGGAGTTATCTCTGCATCACTAGAGAATTCATGTTAGGACAGATCAGAAAGGTTAAAAATTTAAATAACATTCGATAGTAAGTCAAGTATCCCAATCAAACTCAAAAACATCACACAGTCCAGCTTCAGATGTATTTCTATCCAAATGAAATCTGGTGACAGGTTTTAATTACTAGA
>CBVK0101730626.1:0-16398 GCA_900067695.1 Picea abies | reverse complement strand
ACTGGTTGTTCTGAGAGCGACCATCTCGGCTCGATCCCTTGCTATGTGGGTTGGGGCCACCTTTTCCTTACTTCGATTGTGAGGAGTTCGCATATCCAAATTCTCGCCTATTCTGCTTAAATTTATGCTTGATATTGAAAACATATCTATAAGCCGTGCCCAATGAGGCGATGTCCAGAAACTCCATTTCTGTTTGAATGTATATATGCAAACAACCGTGGTATTTGAGAACCATATGACACTCAAAGTCTTTGAATCCCAATTTGGTGTGTAGGGTATGGAAAATATTGTTGAAATCTGGTACTGTTTGGTTCCTTTCTTGACGTGGGGTGGTCCATCTGGTGTACTGGTCCTCGTAGCTTCCAAAAAGGTAGTATTGTTCTTTAATGACATCCTGGAAGGAATCCCATGTAGGGGCCACCACAAATATTGCAGATTTCTCTACGACCCTTTGCTCAGAGTAAGTATCCTACCCGTCCTTAACATGGGGGATGACCTTGAGGAGTGAAAAATTAATCTTTTCCCTATCGGAAAAATTGTGGACCGAAAAATACCCTTCGAGAATATTCAACCGTTTATCTACAAAATCCGCATCTATCGGTCCTTCAAATTATGGAATATAAAATTTACCTGTACCTTGAAGGGGGTTTCATGGCTTCTTGATGAACATGGTTCTCATGTGGGAAGTCGTCGAAGGATCTGCGCAAAGTTGTTCCTTTTTCGCACGAGGGATTCCTTGAGAAACATTTTAATAAGATATCCTACTCCATAATATTTCTTTTCTTCCCCCGTGGTTTGTTGTCAGGCTCGGCGCAACCGATCTTGCAATGGATCGATTAGTTTGAGTCTCAACTTCTTGTACCTAGATCTTGTCGGGGACATGCACGAAGAAAAATAAATGAAGAGCATACCACTCTGATACCACTGATTCAAATTTAGGAGCATAACTAAATGATTAACAAACTGAATACAATAAACACAGAGATATGAAGAATAACACATGTATCTAGTGAATAATATCTTCTATTTAATAATTGAAATAGGATGAAACTATAAAACTGCAGAAATGAAACACTTGCTCGAATGGTGGTAGCTATCTTTAAGAAGAGAAGTGGCTGCTAGGCACATCCGTCTGAGAAGAATCAATTACAACGAGGCTCCAGAGGCCTTTTTGATATTACTCATGAATGCCAAAACCCTAGACATCTGAAAACCTAACCCTAGGAGGTGAAACACCAAAATTTGTGTGGGCCCCTATGGGTAAGTTGGTACCTCAACTTCTCGGGGTCATAAATGTTGCATACAACCTCTGTTTTTTGCACGTGATAGCCCGTTGGAAAGGTCTTTAAGAGAAATACACATTGCGTCATGAAACTCTGACTCCGTTTAGGTCTCCAAAACGGCCCTGGAAGTACAACAAGATGTGATGACATGAAAACATACAAAATAAGCCAGTTGGATTAGGTGAGAGGCCACCAATATCCACTTGGAAGATGTGTAGGGATTCAGACAACCACAAAAGTGTAGAAACCACAATCACAAAGAAGTACAAAATAACGTGTTGAATTAAAAACAGACAAGAGGAGCCAGTTGGAATAGGTGGGTGGCCACCTATATCCAACTAGATCATCCATAGAGTTCATGCTAGGACACAACCTTTAACCTACATATAGGATATGGTTAGGAGTTTGAAATTTCATGTAGCAAGGAGGGGTCTTGTGGTCTAAGACCAAAAACTAGATATGTAGGCCCTAAGAGTTTCCTCTAGGGATCATGGCTCCTGCACACGACCCTAGACTATTGTAAATGCATTTTAGAGGGAATTGTTGCAAAATATGTGGTACATGTACATAATTTTCACATTTAGTGTAGAATGAATGGGTCTTATGGCCTCATGGGATTTTTCAATGCTAAAAATCAATACTTAGGCCCCAATAGTTTTTTTATATCTCATGGGGAATGAACGAGCTGCTAAACCACCATAAAGGCCCTATATAGGGAAATGTTCACTAACTAGTGGTATATGAGAATCACTTTGGAAATTGGTGTACCTTGGGTGAGTCTATTTAGGAGTAAGAAGCAAGGAAATAATTTCTAATTATTTCTAGTAAGGATAAAGGACCATGTAATGGGCCTCAACACTTTTTTATTGTGCTTAGATGACTGGATGATGTAGTAGAAAATACCTACATCAAATCCAACACCTACAATATTGTGCTCTACCTTTAGAATGCAGAACAAAACTCATGTTCATACATTTAGAATAAATTTCAATTGCTTTGATTAAGACTAAAATAGAAGAAATTAATTACAATCACAAGAACACAAACATGATATGAATTCTTTCCTTTATCATTTATTGCAGAAATTCCTATTATTACAATGTGATTAATAACTACATCATTCATTGCCAGACCAGAACTAGTTCACTACGCTATTTCTTTGTGTAGTTCGTAGTCTTTTATGATCTCATTCTCTATGGATATCTAAACCACTTCAATGATCCCTCAATGAATCTCGATTCAACTCTTCACTAGATGATCAACCCCTCAACACCATTTTCCCTCTCTTTTTATTCCCCATGCCTCCTTTGTCGATTCGTTTCTATCTGTTAAGAAGATGAATAGTCATGGTGGTTCATTGTCTAACCGTTTCCCCAATTTGAAATTTGTTCCCTCTTCTTTCACCAGCAATTGTCACTTGGAGTTCAATCTTCACAAGACATGTGGACTGAACTTGGAATTAGAATGTTGAGTAGCAACATAAAAATTCAATCATAATTCTTGTAGCCTGGAGTTCTGGTATGGAATCTTGTAGTGTGGAGTTGCAACATATAATCTTGTATTGTGGAGTTGCAGCACAAATCGTGTAATGCAAAGTTGCAACATAGAATCTTGTATTGTGGAGTTGTAGCATAAATCTTGTAGCGCAGAGTTGCAACATAAATCTTGTAGCACAAAGTTGCAACATATAATCATGTAGCGTGGAGTTGCAACACTATCATTTGTAACAAGGAGCCACAACACAAGTTGTAGAGTAGAGTTACAACCATCTTTATTTGTCCTAAATCGACTTGTAAATAATTGAAATGTTTTTGGGTGATGTGGATTGCCAAGAATGAAATATGCTCATGCATCAGACACCATTGGTACGAAAAACATGAGCTCCCAGATCATGTGGTTATTTCTCCAGAGGATGAAGAGTTTTGTAGGTGTGTTAGTTCTTCTTTGGAAACCCACGATGCATCCTCAGACCCTTCCACTTGAATAAATATTCCAGATACTCCTTGTTGTGAGTTTTTCTACCAATACTTGTGGCCAAAATTTATTCCACTTCTTCAGCGTGCTTGACTGGTAATTGTTATTCCCATCCATATAGAGTACCTTCATAATCACCTTTTTCTCCTTCTTGAAACTCATATAGATCAGTAACATTGAATGTTGGAAATATATCAAACTTGTTCGATAATTCCAACTGATAAGCATTATTATAAATTATCCTCAAGATTCTACAGGGTTCTATTTTTTTGTACTTGAGTTTGTTATATGTACCTCTAGGAAATCAATCCTTTTTCAAGTGAGCCATGACTAACTCACCTTATTTAAATATTTTCTACCTTCGCCACAGAACTATCCTCTATTTATATTGGTTATTGCTTGCCTATAATTTATGCTTCACCTGCTCATGTAGTTCTTGCATATTGTATGCAAAATCACTTGCATCATCACTCCTTTTATCTCCTAGATCTGGTAAATCAACCAAGTCTACTACCCCTTTAGGTGACCTGCCATAAACAATTTGAAATGGTATTTTCTCTATAGATTTGTTCACTAAATCGTTGTGCGCGAATTTAGCTTGTGCCAAAAATAAATCCCACTGACTAGGATTTTCACCACTCAAACTTCTCAATAAGTTTCCTAAACTTTGGTTTACTACCTCGGTCTAGCCATCTATTTGGGGATGATAGGAAAAACTATATAGAAACTTAGAACCCAAATTTTTCCAAAGTGTTCTCCAAAAGTGACCAAGAAATATTGTGTCTATGTCTGAAGTAATACTCCTCAGTAGACCGTGTAACCTTACCACTTCTTTGAAAAATAAGATAGCCACTTCACTAGCATCAATTGTCTTTTTACATGCTACAAAATGTACCATTTTTTAAAACCTATCTACTACCACCATCATAGAATCATGCTTCCTATGTGTCATAGGTATTCCCAAAATAAAATCCATGCTTACATCTTCCCATGGTCTTTCAGGTATCGACAATGCAGTGTAAAGTCATGTATTATGACTTCTACCTTTGGCTAGTTGAAAAAATCTATAACACTCAACAAATTTTTTGATGTCTTTGTTGATGTTGGGCCAAAATTATCATTCTTTCACCAACGTTGTGGTCTTTTCCATGCCAAAATGTCCTCTTAAACTATCACTATGTAACTCTCTAATGATATTCAACCGTAATGGACTCCATGGAATACACAATTGTTGGTTCTTAAACAATAATCATTCTTGAATACGGTAATCCAAGAATGATGTTCGGTCCATAATCCATGGTTCTTTGCACGATTTCCAAGCCTATAAAAAATATGCATCCTATCCATACTGTTGATATTATGGTATCTTCGGGAGGTATGAACCTCTATTGTAACCTATGACGAGATTAGAATATTTCGGAAGGAAGAAAAGAAGTAAAGGAAACCCTAGACGAGATGACAGCTGCAGAAATATAATTAATGTGAATTAATTAGTACCCAAAAGGAGAAGTCAGCCCCAGTAAGTCTGCCAGAACACTATAAATACAGGGCGCCAGTTCTCATTATTCACAACACTTCTCAAAATTGCAGAGAGTAGTTTCTGTGCACTGTAGTTGGCAGTTTTGTGCGCAAGTTTCTGGGGAAGGTGTTGCACCATTTTTTGGGTGGGACTGTCTGATCAGCTTGGTTTCTATTCTTGCTTGGTGCATTAGCCTTGCTTGTCTATTGATTGCTACCAATATTCTTCTCTGTCAAGGTCAAGGTGCTCGGAGGGTGGCTATGACGGGAGATCAAGCCAGACTCTCAAATCTAAATGAGAAGAAGACCTCATACAAGGTAGAGCTTGGAGACAAAACCACTTACCCCATGGAAGGATTTGGGCAAGCCTCTATCAAAATGAAAATAGGTAACTATGGTCACTTAAGCAATGTTTTATATGTACCTAGTTTAGAAAAGAATCTTGTATCGATATCTTGCCTAGAAGACAAGGGAAATATAATAGCTTTCGTGGATGGAAAGGTGTTATCATGGCATAAAGACTCCAGCATAAAGAATGCTAGGGTTATCGGAAGTCGTGAAGGAAACTTGTACAGACTACTAGAACAAAATGAAGAAGCTCTTGTACATGACGAAGTCAACCCTAATGAACTTTGGCACATAAGGTATGCTCATATTAATGATCAAGCATTACCCTTTCTCAAAAGAATGGTTGAAGGAATACTAGAGTTGCAGTCTACACACAAAGGAATCTGCAAAGGATGTGCCCTTGGGAAGAATATCAAGAAACCATTCCCAAGTAGCAATAACAGATCTAAGGCGATTCTAGATCTAATACACTCAGATGTTTATGGTTCAATGCCAGTAAAATCTCTAGGAGGATCTTCTTACTACATAATCTTCATAGATGACTATTCAAGAAAGACTTGGCTATACCTACTGAAGACAAAAGACGAAGTATTCAACAAGTTTCAAGAATTCAAAGCAGAGATAGAAAACCTCATGAACAAGAAGATCAAGACATTAAGAATAGATAATGGATGAGAATATACCTCGAAGGAATTTGTTGCATTCTGCAAATTGGTAGGGATTAGGAGGGAGCTAACTGTTCCTCACAATCCTCAACAAAATGGTGTAGCAGAAAGAAAAAAACAGATCTATTGAAGAAACCATAAAATCCTTACTGAATGATCAAGGTTTATCCATGTTCTTATAGGGAGAAGCAACAATGACAACAATATATGTGCATAACAAAATTCCTCATCGTATATTGAAGGACATGACACCAGAAGAAGCCTTCTCAGGTAAGAAACCTAATGTGGAAAATCTAAGAACATTTGGATGTCCTGTTTACTTCCACATTCCCAAGGACAATAGGAATAAACTAGAACCTTCAGGAAAGAAAGGGATATTCGTGGGATATAGTGATTCATCCAAGGATTACAGAATATATATTCTAGAACAACACAATATCGAGGTCAGTAGAGACGTAACGTTCAATGAAAGGATGGCCTTCAGGAAATCCATCGAAGAAAATATAGAAGAAGAAGAGATTGAAGAACTTAACGAAGAAAGCACATAAAACGTAAATGACGAAAAGGAACTACCTGATCATCCTATGGAGCCATGTGAAAACACTGATTCAGATATCGTACCTAAGACTAAGAAAAGACCAGCTTGGCTTGAAGCTACCTTACAAGACGCATAAAGACTCAAGGTTCCAGAAAGAACATTCAAAAAGTGTAAAAGACCTAAAAGATTCTCAAGTTATGCAACATACATGACAAAGCTTCTAGATGAAGAACCTACCACATTTGAAGAAGCAGTTCAAAAGGAACAATGGAAAGAAGCTATGATGGAAGAACATCAATCCATTATAAAAAATGAGGTATGGGAAATCATACTAAGACCTAAAGAAAAATCAGTGGTCACTTCAAAATGGGTGTACAAGATCAAACATGCAGCAGATGGAAGCGTGGGTAAATACAAGGCAAGATTCGCAGCTAGAGGGTTCTCCCAGAAGGAGGGAGAATATTACGATGAAACATTTTCTCTGGTGGCTATATATACTTCCATCAGAGCTATCATATCTCTTGTCGCTTCCACAGAATGGAACTTACATCAGATGGATGTAAAGACAACTTTCCTCAATGGAGCTATTGAAGAAGAAGTATAAATTGAACAACCTCAAGGGTTTGAGGTACATTCCAGAGATACTCAAGTTTGCAGATTGAAGAAAGCTCTATATGGACTCAAGCAAGCTCCAAGGGATTGGTATGCCAGAATGGACAACTATCTAACAAGACTTGGTTTCTCCAAGAGTCATGCAGATCCAAACCTTTACTATAAAGTCGTAGACAATGCACCTGTAATCCTACTACTATATGTTGACGATCTATTCATAACAAGTGAAGAGTCTCTCATTATCCAGTGCAAGAAGGAATTAGCTTATGAATTTTATATGAAATATCTAGGTCTCACGCATTATTACTTGGGACTAGAGGTATGGAAGAAGCGTGGTGAAGTATTCCTTGGACAAGGAAAGTGCACAATAAAGATCCTTCAGAAATTTGGAATGATGGATTATAAGTCCATGGTGTTAGGATATTTAGACACTAAACTGCTCCAAGTGGCCGGGTTGGTTGGGGCCGTGGATGTTTCCCCGTAGGGGTTTTACCACGTGAAAACATCAGTGTGTTGATCTTTGATCTGGTTATGTGAGTGGTTACTGAAGGTGTTTGTCCTTTGTTGGAATACCAGTGTTGTCGAACACATAGACACTCCTATGAATGCGGATATAAGAAAAGTGAAAGTTCCAGATTCTGATCCAGTAGATCCATCTCTATATCGACAACTAATTGGGTCATTGATGTATTTGGTAAATACTCGACCAGACATTTTCTTTGTTGTGAATACACTAAGCCAATTCCAGGTGGAACCAAGACATGAGGATAGCTACAAAGCATGTATTAAGATATATTCATGGAACAATAGACTATGGTTTGAGATATACTGCATCCAACAATATAAAACTTCATGGATTCATAGACTCAGATTGTGCAGGAAGTGTAGAAGATAGAAAGAGCACTTCAGGTATGTGTTTCAGCTTGGGTTCCGCTGTGATATCTTGAGGCAGCAGGAAACAAAAGTCTGTCACACTCAACACAACAGAAGCAGAGTATATGGCAACATGTGAAGCATGCACTGAAGCAATATGGTTAAGGAAGTTAATCTCCAATTTATTTGATCAGATTCCAAAATCAACCATAATATATTGTGATAATCAGAGTTGTATAAGATTATCAAAACATCCTGTGTTTCATGAAATGTCGAAACAAATTGATATCAAATACTACTTTATTCGAGATAAAGTCGAAGAAGGAGAGGTAAAACTCGATTATATCCCCATTGACGAGAAGACAACAGACATTCTGACAAAACCTCTATCCAAAATAAAGTTTGCATATTTCTGAGAGAAGATGGGGATCGTGGAAATAAATCCCTTAGTTGAAAGGGAAGACTCTCTAGGTTAGGAGAGAGCATTGAAATATTATTGAAACATTTATCTTTGTGATTGAAAAATAGTCCAAATTAGACAGATTCTTTCCTGTTCAGAAAGTGGATTGAGACTTCTGACGGTTAACAATTTCCCATTGTGGTTAACATGGGAAATGGTCTAGATTGTTGATGTATCATAGACAACGAATTCCCATTGTGGTTAACATGGGGAATGGTCTATGGAAGTCTCTCTTCTTAAGGGTTACTCAAGAAGACTGGCCCGCCTCGCCAGACAACGATTTTTTATTGTGGTTAATGTGAGGAATGGTCTGTTTTGGAGGTTGATGCAGGACAATATTTTCCTCTTGTGGTTAAATGAGGAAATGGTACGGATATTCATTCCTTAGGGTTTATACATTATCTCTAGGGTGCACTTTGATTAGTGTAGGAGGAATGGCCTAGGGTAGGGGATGGTCTAGGCTCAAAAATCAGAGACAAGCATTCCTTAGGGTTTATAAATTCTCTCTAGGGTGCACTTTGATTAGTGTAGGAAGAATGGCCTAGGGTGGGGAATGGTCCAGGTTCAGAAGAAAGGATAGTTATTCTTCCTTGTTTGAGAAGAATAGTCCAAATATCTCATTGTTCTACTCTGGGGCATATATTCTTTCATATCTCACAGACGTGAGTTAAAGATTGGCCCAGATGATTCAGTTTATTTTAACAATATTTTTCTGTGCAGGTTGGCATCAGATGATTGTTATGGAGACTGCTTGTCTCCAGATAGTAGAGATATACTACTGTGGTGGATTTGTTCCAGTGTTTGTGACTATGTGTCACGGTTTGAGTAGTTGCGTACTACCATGGATAAACATAGGTGTTTTCTATCAATTGATATTGTACCAGTTGTCATAGGATATTATCCAGTTGGATAATAATGACGGTGCTCGTAATACTACCAGTTGAATGGTATGTTTGTGCTCAAGACCATACATCCCTAGCTAGGAGGGAGTGTTGATATTATGGTAGCTTTGAGAGGTATGAACCTCTATTGTGACCTATGACGAGATTAGAATATTCTGGAAGGAAGCAAAGAAGTAAAGGAAACCCTAGATAGATGTTGGCTGCAAAAATATAATTAATGTGAATTAATTAGTACCCAGAAGGAGAAGTCGGCCCCAATAGGTCTGCCAGACCACTATAAATACAGGGCGCCAGTTCTCATTATTCACACTTCTCAAAATTGCAGAGAGAAGTTTCTACGCACTGCAGTTGGCAGTTTTGTGCTCAAGTTTCTGGGGAAGGTGTTGTGCCAGTTTCTGGGTGGGACTATCTGGTCAACTTGGTTTCTATTCTTGCTTGGTGCATTAGCCTTGCTTGGCTATTGATTGCTACCAGTATTATTCTCTATCAAGGTCAAGGTGCTCAGAGGGTGGCTTCAGCCTATGGTTGGGTGACAAGGGTATTGTCAATGGTAAAATGAGCACAATCTTTCATATTCTAACACATACAACCCTTTCACACATTCCAAAATTACCACTACAACTAACATGGTGTTTAGCAACACTGTCCTTTGACTCAACACATCAACAACCTTGTTTGATTTACCTGACCCGTGTTTCAAAAAAAACATATAACATTTTTAAAAATATACCCATTTAGAATGCTTCTGATTTAATTTACCTTGGTTGTTAATGTACTACAGTGCCTTGTGATATGTAAACAAAACAAACTCCTTTGGAAGCAAGTAATGTCACCACTTCTTTAATTCCTCGATGATAACATAAAACTCTTGATCATAAACATAATATTTATTTCTTGCTTCATTCAACTTTCAACTAAAAAATGCTATCGGTCTACCTTCTTGGCTCAAAATTGCTCCAATCATTGTTCCACTTGCATCAGTCTACTTGAAATACCTTATTGAAATCTGGAAGTGCCAACACTAATTGGTTTGTTACCTTTTTTTTCAAGTCCTCAAATGACTTATTTGTTGTTGTTGTCCACTGAAATGTGCCTTTCTTCATGTATTCAATACGAGGCACACAAATCTGACTGAAAGTTCTAATGAACTTTCTATAGAAACTCCCTAGTCCATGGAAACTCCTCACATCAAAAGTGCATTTAGGCATCGGCCAATCTAAAATAGTCTTTACATTCTTGAAATCCATGTTTAAACCTTCTTTGGAAACCACGTAACCCAAGTATACAATCTCCTTTTGCAAAAACATACACCTCTTTAGATTTATTAGCAATGCCTCTTCTTTCAATCGTTGAACACTTTCTTCGCATCCTCCAAATGTTCCTCTTTGCTCTTGCTAAAAATCAGAATGTCATCTAATTATATGAAAACAAATTTTACCAAAAAAGTTTTCAAAACTTAGTTCATCAACCTCATGAATGTACTAGGTGCATTAGTTAACCTAAATTTCATAACTAACCACTCAAATAACCCATCTTTTGTCTTGAACATTGTCTTCCATTCATCACCTTCCCTTATTTGAATTTGATGATAACCACTCTTCAAATAAATCTTCGTGAAGTACTCAACACCACTCAAACAATCCATAATAACATCCATTCTCGGTAAAGTAAACCTATACTTAATGGTAATCTTATTAATATCCCATGAATATATACACATCCACCACTCACCATTCTTTTTCGATGTCAATATTGTTGGTACTACACAAGGACTCAAAATTTATTGAATTAATCCTCTGTCAAGTAACTCTTGTACTTTCCTATTTGCCTCTTCACTCTATGTTGGATTCATTAGATAAGTTTCTTTATTTGGAAAACTTGATCATGGTATCAAGTTGATCTGGTGTGATGTACTTCTCAATGTAGGTAATCCTGCTGGTAAATTATCTCCTACAATTTCCTTAAATTTTTTCAACAAATGTTGAATCTCGGTTGGTATAAAATTCCTTTTCTCAGTCTCCTTAATCCTTTTTGGCATTATGGCCAAACAATAAATATTTTGTTTATTCTCTCTTATAAAATCTTTAGCAAAACATAACATGATTCGGTTTTTATTGCTATACATATTCTTGTGGTTACTGTTGTCCATAACTTTGGTGTTATTGTTGTGCATAACCTTGTTGTCATTATTGTCCATACCCTTTTCCAACAATGGTACCAACTTATAACATTTCCCATCCTTGAAAAATTCATAGGAATTCTCTCTTCCATTGTGGAATACCTTTCTGTCAAACATCTGTTGTCTCCCAAGCAATACATGACATGCATCCATCTCTATCATGTCACCTAAAACTTGTTCACTAAAACTCCCAATTTGGAAACTCAATAAACATTGCTCAGTCGCAGTCACTTGTTGTCCTTTTTGCAACCATGAAACTCGATACAGATTAATATGTGGAATGATTTTAAACTTCAATTTCTCCATTACTTCAATGGATACTAAATTTTATGTACTTTTGCAATCTATGTCAAGATGACAACACTTATCCCAAATGTTACATTTAGTTTTGAACACTCTCTTTCTATGTTGAGGTTCTTCTGTTGCCTTTATCTCAGGATTGAGTAATACTCTTCTCAACATTAGGTTTTCTCCTTGATATTGATGAATTACTTCCACATTCCCACCAAAAAATATTGTCTCATCTACCTGGGTGACTTGCATCTTAGCCTCATTTCTTCTCGTTGTGTTCTATCTCTTCGAACATTTTGATGCTTTGTGATCCTCTATGCCACATTTATAACATGTAATCACATAATTACCTTAGCCATAACCTATTCCTCTTCCAACATGATCTAGGTGGACATTGGTGGCCATCGACCTTTTCCAACTAGCTCAAAACAGTTTTCTGACAATTTTGGCTATTTACTATTTTTAGCAGTTTTTACTTCTGGGGCCATTTTGAGGGCCTAAATGAAGGTTTTTTAGGATAGATCTTCTAAATTATAGTCAAATACATGATTGAGACCCCAAAATAAATCTCCTCGATGATACCTTTCCAACGGGATATCATATGCCTAAAATAGAGATTGTATGCAAAAGTTATGACCCCGAGAAGTTGATGTACTAACTTACCCAGACAAGGTCCACATGACTTTGGCGCTTCATCTCCTAGGGTTAGGTTTTTGGATGTCTAGGGTTTTTGAAATTCCTGTTTATTGTAAAAAGGACTTCAGAGCCTCATTTTAATCATGTTCTTGCGAATGAGCGCAACCGTCACATCTCTTCTCAGAGATAAGCCGCCACCATTGTAGCAAGCTTGTTTCCGATGCATTTTACAATTTCAGCTTATTTCCTTATTAAATAGAAAACCAGTTTTACCGTATCTCTGTTATTTTGTGTTAAGAACCTGTTAATAATTTGTAGTCATTTCGTTCTACTCATAAAATCTGGATCAGTGTTATCAGAGTGGTCTTCTCCTTGTCTTCTTAAATGCATGTCTCCAACAAGGTTGGAGTACAAAGAGTTGGGTCTCGAGCTTGTTTCTCTTGAGGAAAAAAGATATCGCATGCCCAAGCGAACTCTCATGGAAGGAGAAAATAAATATAATGGTACAAGAGATCCTTTCAAACTATTTATTGAGGAAGCCCTCCTGCAACAAAGGAACGAGATGATGGATAGTTTCACACAAATCCTTCGGCGGCTACCAACAGGCGACACATCTTCTTCGAGCGGAGGCGCCACCCCCTTCAAGGTACAAATAAACTTATATATTCCTATATTTGAAGGTTAGATAGACGCAGATGTTGTAGACAAGTGTTTGAATCTACTAGAAGGGTATTTTTCTATCCATAACTTTTCGAATAGAGAAAAGATTACTTTTGCGCTCCTCAAAGTCGTTCCCCATGTCAAAGATTGGTGGGAAACTTTTTGTGAGAAAAAGGAAATAGAGGAACCCTCATTATTTGTAGTCACGACCACCTGGGAATCCTTCAGGGATGCTATTAAGGAACAATACTACCCTGTCGGAAGTTATGACAAATTGTATACCAAATGGACCACACTGCGGCAAGAAAGAGACCAAGCAGTGCCAAATTTCACAAATATTTTTCATACCTTGCACACCAAGATGGGTATCAAATATTTAAAGCGACAGCTGGTGCTCAAGTATCGTGACACTCTACATAGATACATTTAGACCGAAATGGATTTTTTGGACATCTCATCCTTGGGCGAGGCCTACCGATATGCCGTCAAAATCGAGCAGAAGCTCAAACAAAAGACGCAACAATTTGGTCCTGGGAAACCCTCACAACAAAATCCAGGAAAGGGCAGCCCCAACCCAAAAACCAAAGGACAGAGAAAATATGGGTAGTATCAGGAAAACTAGTCCAAGCCGCAAGCAAATAAGGACACCGGAAAGACAAAGAAAGATACCGGGAAATGGTGCGACTTCCATAAGAGCCCTTGGCATAACACTGTTGACTGTCACTCAAAGAAGTCACTGGTGACCAAAGTGAAATCCTTTTAATCAGATGTAGTTTCATAATCTGAGCCAGAACCAAAAAGGGGAAGACAGATCATTGACACGGAACCCAGTGCCATCGTTGCTACAACCAAGCTCCAGCTTGGTGAACTAGACGAGCCAGAAAAAGGAGAACGCCTCTTCCATTCACATATATGGGTAAAAGGAACCCCGATGCACTTCATTGTGGATAGTGGTAGCTAGAAGAAACTCATATCAACAGAGGTCGTCAAACGGTTGGCTCTGCTGACAACACTGCAACCACAACCCTACACCATTGGATGGCTCCGCCAAGGAAGCGATCTCCGTGTCAACCAACAGTGTCAACTTTCATACAACATCAAGCCCTTCAAAGATGAGGTATTGTGTGATGTTGCTCCTCTCGAAGTTTGTGATGTTATTTTGGGCCAACCATATTTATGGAAATGTCATGTTGTATATGAGTCTAGGCCTCATAGTGTTATTATTACTTTGAACAATAAATTGTACAAAATATCTGAGGCAGTCCCACCTAGTGTTATTTCCTTGATCTCTGCTAAGAAATGTAGGAAGGTCATCTCTCAGACGAAGAATTTTGTCTTCTTCATGATTTTCCCTCAGAATAAGCGAAAGATCACAGCCACATCCAGGGTCTCTACAACCAACCTCTCCACACAGCATAAGCAAGTAGATAAGGTCGTGGAAGAATACTCATATATCTTCTCCTCACCTACTGGGGTACCTCTACATTGCCAGGTCAAGCACCCCATCGATCTGACTCCCGACACACCATTACCCAATGGGATAGTCTATCACCGCTCTCTGTTAGAGAATGAGGATATCAAGAAATAGATCCAAGAACCTCTCCACAAGGGGCACATCTGTCCTATCTCATCACCTTGCGGGAGCCCAATCGTGTTGGTATAAAAGAAAGATAGAACCTGGTGACTCTGCATTGATTACCAGGCTTTGAATAAAATCACAGTCAGAAATCGATACCTGATTCCCCAAATCGAAGACCTCCTTGATCAACTCATGGGGGCCAAATACTTCAGTAAGATTGATCTGAAGTCTAGCTACCACCAGGTCCCGATAGAACAGACAGATGTATGGAAAACTACCTTCAAGTCAAAGGAAGGCCTTTTTGAATGGTTGTTCATGCCCTTTGGTTTGAAAAATTCTCCATCCACTTTCATGAGGATGGTGGACGATATCCTGTGATCATTCACCAATAATTTTGTAGTGGTGTATCTGGATGACATTCTCATTTACAACAAGTCTTGGGTCGAACACTTGTAGCATATTCAACAGGTTTTGCACACCCTGCGGAAGTACAAGCTATATGCCAACTTGGAAAAATGATCCTTCGGCATGGACAGGGTCCATTACCTGGGCTACATAATTGATCATCATGGTGTACATGTGGATCCAGCCAAGATCCAAGTCATCCGTGACTGGCCAGCCCCAACCACAGTCACTGAGCTTCGAAGCTTCTTGGGCCTTGCCAATTTCTACCGCAGGTTCGTTTTGGGATTCTCCCATATTGCATGGGCCCTCAACCAAATAACTAGGGGTGGTGGTAAGGAGAAATTTGTGTGGGGTTGGTCCCAATAACAAGCATTCGATGATTTGAAGCAGTGCTTGTGCTCAACCCCATTACTTTTGCTACCATAACTGTAGCAACCCTTTGAGATCGAGACATATGCTTCAGACTATGCGGTGGGCATCGTTCTCACTCAACATGGCCACCCCGTGGCCTATCATAGTGAGACACTATCAAATGTTGTCAGTAAGTACCCTACTTATGACAAAGAAATGTACTCCATTGTGCAATCCCACCGCCAGTGGAGACATTACATTCTCGGGAAGGAGATAGTCATTCACACTAATCATAAGCCACTGCAGTTCATGTAAACACAAGGAAAATTGCAAAATGATCACCATCAAAAGTGGTCCACATACTTGCAAAGTGGTCCACATACTTGCAAAAATTCCACCTCAACATCAAGTATAAAACAAGAAGCACCAATCGCATCATTGATTGCCTCAAAAGATCTCCCATCGGGACACTCACCACAGTGTTAGACTCCTCCAAGCATGAGACCTCTGGATGGCCCCAACTCTATGAGACAGACCCATACTTCACCACCACCTACCAAATGTTGGGTGCAAACGCATTTATCGATAATTTCCATCTTCAGGATGGGTTGTTGTTTCATCTGAGCCATATATGTGTTCCATCAAGTGAGCGATCGAAGCTGATCTAGGAATCCCACTACAGCCGAGTGGAAGGACACTTCGGCGTCGAAAAGACAATGGTGATGCTATAGAAACATTTCTACTAACCGAAACTTCGACAGGATGTCAACAAGTATATCAAGTCCGATATTGCCTATGCTATTCCCAAACCGACCACTAAGAAACAGGGCCTATACACACCTCTTCCTACTCCTGACAGGCCATGGGAATCCATATTAATGGACTACATGTTGGGACTCACATCTACCAAGAGGGGAAATGAATGTGTTTTTGTGGTTGTTGATCATTTTTCTAAGATGGCGATTTTGGTTGCCTACAAGAAGAACATCACAGTAGAGGCCACTGCCAAGATCTTCTTTGAACGAGTCTGGCTACATTTTGGAATCCCACAAACCATTGTCTCAGATCGGGACAATCGATTTCTCATCACATTCTGGTCGAGCCTCTGGTCACTGCTGGACACC
>CBVK0101730621.1:0-10289 GCA_900067695.1 Picea abies | reverse complement strand
GGACTCCAAGGGGGTTCCTTTTTTGTATAACCTTATTGATCCCTAAAAAGTGATAAAAGTATGCTCGATCGCATTCTCATGTATTTTCGAGTGTGAGAATGAACAAAGACCACGCTCGAGGTTTTATACAAAAACCATAAAAAACAATCAAAACATGCGATGACAAAGAAAAAAAATACATTTGCATCCGTGTACATGAACATCAAAGTCATTACGCCTACAAAATTTACACTCAAAAGGGCATTAGGGATTAGGGTTTAATAAATAAATAATTATAAAAAACCAAATAACATGGTAAAAGTAAATATAAAGCAATAAAAACTCTTTTTACCATATCATTTTCACTTTTCCACTATTTGAGCCCAAAAACCCCTCTTTTACCCTCGAAGTTCGGTGTAATATTGTGGGAGTTACGAGCATCCATTAGACAATCCATCGGCAATAGTGAGGTAGGCTCTTTGTCCTCTACTCTTTCATGGATTAATTTTGCATTTTCATTGGTTAAAACACATTTTTTGAGTTGGTTTTATGAGCCCTACTTGCGCTCATCCATTCTCGTAGGTGGACTACACGAGACCTGTGAGAATGGGTCATTATCGCAGGTGAGCCCATAGCAGCCTACGAGGTTCTCGCACTGTGCCTAAAGGGCACCTGCAAGAATCGCAAATCACAAAAGTTTTTTAAAAATTTACTCAATGAAAGAGAACCAATTCATGAATAGAGTTGCTAATCCTCTTTTTTTGCTTCTTATGCAGGTATTTGGCCATCAAAATGGTTCTTGAATGGCATGAAAGGGAGCACGAAGAAGAAAATTCCATTGTTGGAAATCATCCACCCACTATTGCTGCTTTGAGAAACTATGACCTTCTGAAGTACTTTCGTATCCTGGGCATGAGGGCCCAAGTCAGGTTATTAGAGTACTTTGTGTGTATGTGGGATCCTGATCAGCAGGTATTTCATGTAGGGGTCCACACACTGTCCTTATATATTGAGGACATTTACTTCTTGACTGGATTGTCACAGTGTGGGTACCACATGAGCCTGACTGGTAGCAGAGGTGGTGGGCTGCCCATGAGTGAGTACTGTCACTTACACTGTGTTCTCGAGGCAGAGAGGAAGAAAGGGAAAGTAGTTATTTGGGAAGTACAGTATTTGACCCTCCGTACTATCTTGTTCACCATAGCTCGGATATCTAGGAGCTCCACTCCTCACATGGTGCTACAGAGTTACTTCCAGTATGCCATAGAGTGTACTGAACCTCGGGTTTTTAACTGGGCAGATGTTGTGCTTCGTGGTATGAAAAAGCAGTTGACCAAATGCAGACGAGGTGACCTAAAGAAATTTTAGTATGGATCTTTTTTAGTGTCCTTATATGCCGAGAGGGTTCCATTACTGAGGCTGCAGGTGTAGTGGAATTTACCAACTCCCAGGGATCAAAGAATGTTGAGATGGTGTCAGCTCATGGCCCAGCACGTAGTTGGACCGATCATCAAGTATGATGATACCTTATTTGACTGGTTGCAACCACAGATGTTGATGGTTGACGATTATGCTTATGCTGGGTTGGATTTCCAAGTAGATCTAGACTTAGTCCTGCTGGAGGATTCTCAGTGGGGGGAACTTGGTAAGAAGTACACAATTTTTTCCTTTTTAAATGTTTCTATTAATTTTATCATATGAAAATGTTTTTATATGTTCGTCCAAAGAATAAATATGAAATCATTGTTGATGACATATATGTGGGACCTTATCGACCTCCTGGTACTTCTCCCATTCAGAAGTGAGGAGAGGTAGAGCCAGTGCCACAATGGGAAGTTGGGGATTATCAAGCAGTGGAACAAAACTTAGAGGGTTTGACAGTAGATATTCCAGACATGCCTCTTGGAGAGGTTCCACGACATGATCAACGTCATACACTAGGAGTGTCAGAGTCCATGATTTGACTGCTCTATATAGTTTCTCGGGTAGTCATGTGTTACCGTGAACATCATCCATGACGTCACTTTGTAGAAGCTATGAGCTTCAGATTTTGACATTTTGGTCTTCAGACAAAACTTTTTTTTGTAAAAAACTCTTTTGATCGTTATATATACAGACGGATTCTACCAGTTTATCATGTGTTATGAAAATTGATGTGATTGATTTATAAATGATCCAAATGTCTGTCTAATACATAGTTATCCAATGTATCAATTAATGTATTTAGACATCTAAGAATATGTTGATATTCAATGTAATCAAAATAACGTTCCAAGAGGCGAATTCGCAAATACACCCATAACAAAGTAGAACTTCGAATAGTATAGGCATTACTTAACTGTAGTACTACAAGCTACGAATCGAGTCGCACAACCAAATGACAGATTCTGAGCGAGATAGCATCAACCAATAATTCAATAACAGCGTTATACTCTGCAATGTTGTTGGTCACACGGCTGAGACACACACCTCATAAGGAGACAAGTTCATTTGTAGGGGTGTAAATTGCCCATGCAGTGGAAGCAAGGTTCTGAGTACTACAACTAGTGCTATTAGCGAAGACAATATAGGGTAGCGAAGACTCCGACATCTGGAAATCAAACACAACGTCACATAAGGGTAGAGACCAAATAACGACAAAAGCAAGCTGTAGTAACACACAAGAAGTATGATAGAATAAAAATACAAGTACTCGTGCATAGATGATTTTATGCATAGTACTTCTTCAAGTACAACCCATTCCTGGGTTCACTCAAAGGGATACCATCATAATCTACTAACTCATAAGCTCCTTTTTCCAAAACTCGTCGAACGATATAAGGACCTCGCCACATGGCTTAGACTTTTCCAGCTCCTAGCATATCTTGATCTTGTTCATAAAGGAGAATGAGATCTCCTTCGGAGAAAACGTGAGGCTTGACATGTTTTTTGTATTGGGCCTTGACATGTTTCTTCTGAGCTTCTATAACTAGGGTAGCATCGTGTCGAGTTTTTTCTAATCGCATAAGATACAAAAGATGTTCTTCCTCAGCAGAAGTGTTTGGTAGGAGTTCAACAACTAGTTTTAAAGAGGGTATCTCACATTCAATCAAGAGAATGGCTTCCAAACCATAGACTAACTAGAAAGGTGTAAACCCAATAGCAGACTTGATGGATGTCCACTAAGCCCACAATGTCGAAAACAACATTGTGTGCCAACTTTTTTTGTGAATCCCTATCATTCGTCGGAGCATAGTTATGAGAACTATGTTAATTGCTTCGACCTAGCCGTTGGCTTGTGGGTAATAGGGAGTTGAGTTATCATGGCAAAGACCCAACTTTTCAGTAAGTTCGAACATCATGAAGTTTATAAAATGGCTACCATGATCAGTGGCGATATCTTGGGGAACACCAAAATGAGCTATGATGTGATTAAAAATGAATAATGCTACGGTCTTTCCAGTGTTTTCAAATGTCAACATCACCTCGGCCCATTTCGTAAAGTAATCAATGGCTACAATGATGTAACCATGCCCCCCGGCCGAGTGAGGGTGACATGTCATGAAATTGATGCCCCATTTCACAAAGGGACCAATGGAGACCATAGGCTGAAGAGGAGCAGAATGTGACCGTATCTTCTGATTATAGATTTAGCAAGAATGGCATTTTTGAACGGTGATTATGCAGTCGTTAAATAAAGAAGGAAAAAAATACCCTACTCGTAAGATCTTCTGGGCAGTAGCATACCCAGACATATGACCAGCACAGGCTCCAAAAAGGCAGTCATTTAGATCTTTCTCGGCTTCGTTGAATGTTAGGCAATGTCAAAAAACAGAGTCAATCCCCCGACGATAAAGAGTATCCCTGAGGAAAATATATTGACGGGCTTGATAGCATATGCGATGTCGATCAGTACTAGAAAAAGTTAGCTGAAAAGTCTGGGTTTGGAGATATATAGTTATATCACCATACCAAAGATCATCAGTGTTGATAAGGAAAAGAGATTCATCGGGTAATGAATCAACTGCTACTTTTTCCATTTCAGAATGGGGAAAGTTGCATATGAACTCAGAAAAAACTAAGGACTTCTTAGACTTGGCGAATTTGAATTCCAAGTCAAACTCCTACAGTATCACAATCCATTTGGAGTAATTTCCCCCTAGCAATTGACAGGTAAGAATGTGTTGCATAGGGTTGCAGTGAGAAATCATTTTAGTCTTGCGCGAGAGGATATAGTGTCGGAAGCATTGGACAACTTGGACGACAGCCAAGGCCAGTTTTTTGACATGTAAATACTTGATTTTAGTAGGCATGAGACTTCAACGCAAATAGTAAATAACATGTTCATCGTTAGCATCATCCTCTTAGACGAGAACCATACCAATGGTGTAATATGAGGTAGTAAGTTGGAGGAAATAATCGTGACTGTAATTCGAGGGAAAGAGAAGTGGAGCACGCTTGAGGGACAATTTCAAAGCTTCAAAAGCATTGTTGGCAATGGTATCCCAAATGAACTCAGACCCCTTTTTAAGTAAGCACGTAAATCCACAAGTTATCTCGACGTAATTCGGGATAAAATGACGAAGAAATTTTGCTTTCCCCTGCAAACTTTGCAACTGGCGAAGTGTAGAAGGAGGAGGTAGATTAAGGATCGCCTCAATCTTTAAAGGATCCACCCATATCCCTAGACGCGAAATGATAAAACCTAGAAGGCGATCGGATTCCACACAGAAAACACACTTATGAGGATTTAAACATATACGGTAGAACCGGCAGTGAACGAAAATGGCTCGGAGGTGGGTTGGGTGATCGACTCGACACATTGAGTGAGTGGGTAAATCATCCAAATATGGTTGAATGATGTGCTTGATATCATGGAAATCATAATACATAGCGCATTGAAAATTTGCGCCAGCATTCTTGAGACCAAAAGGAAGTTTTCGATAGGCAAAAGTACCCCAAGGACAAATAAAAGCAGTCTTATGTTGATCCTCTGGAACAATGTTGATTTGATTATACCTAGAAAAACCATCCATGAGAGAGAATATTTCACTTCCGGCACAATCATCAACAATCTGATCGACGAAGGGGGTAGGAAAGTTGTCTTTGGGACAAACTTTTTTGATATCCCTATAATCAACACATACATGAATGGTGCCTTGTTTCTTGTCAATCAGGACAAGATTGGAAACCCAGTCTGTGAGAGCCATTGGATAAATAAAGCTGGCTTTCAGAAGTTTCTCAACTTCGAGCTTGATAGCAGCCTCTTTACGTGGGTGAACTGGAATAATGCGTTGTCGGACGGGTTTAGCGTTGGGGTATGTCTTTATCTCATGTATCACAATCTCAGGGTCGATACCCGACATTTCTTCGTAGCTCCATGCGAAGATATCACAAAACTCTTTGAAAAGGGATGTGTAGGTGACAAATTCATAAGAAGAACACGAAGCTCCGATATGGACATTTTCGATAATCCCAGGTTTGATGGATATGTCAAGGGGAATAGTGGGTGAGATATTGCTTAAGTTCCCTTCGAAAAACACATCTTGTGCAGAGTTAGGAACGGTGGAAATGACAACAATGGTCGATGGGGTCGAGATCCATTGATAGTTCTCAATGGTATGTTGCTCCAGAAAGAGGATGGAACGATGATGTCCATCATCCCAAGGGGTGTCTTCCATGATAGACATGATCATTGTGTCAGTGGGAAAAATGACATGAAAAGGATCTGGAGACAACTCACCAAGAGAGGGAGTAGAAGGGGTTGTCGATTGAATGGCTTGATAGGAATATTCAATCAGACTTAACGAAATTTCATCGCCGAAACGAAGATGATCTCCATAATTAGGTACTATCGAGGGGTCATGAGATGCAGGAAGTTCGTGAGGTGAGGTGGAGATCATGTTGATGGAAGAAATAGACGAGCGTAGAACATCGGGCAGTGGAATGGGAAAAGTACCCATTAACAAAGAGTCTTTTAGAAGGCCTACACCAACGTTCTTGTAACTCGATGGGGTTTTAGCAATGAATGGTACGTTTCCAGTATGGGTATCCAAATTAAAGAAGGATATTTGGTCAATGGTGATGACCTTAACTTGATGTGGGAAACGTACCACATAGAAAAGGGTCAACACAACTGCATGCATGGAATCGATGCAGCTGCGGCAAAGCAAAAGATTGTAATCAAGGGGAGTGTCAAAGACTTCCACTTCGACTTGGACCATTTTTCCTTCTAAAGTGATGGGCAATGAAGGAAGGACATCGTAGGGCTTAAAACTGGATCCATTGAAGGCTTTAAGAGTGTTCTGGGATTCATTCAAGGAAGGAGAGCCAATGGCTTTCCTGCAAGAAAGAGACATGACACACATCGAGGCATCCTCGTTGATAATGGTTCAACAAATGTTTTTGTCAGAGACAATCACTTGGATCTCAAACACGAGTTGAGGGGGTAACCTTGGAATGTGATATTCCAAGTCAAATGTTATTAAATTCGTATCTGTCAGGTCAATTCCACCGATAGCTTTCAACAGTGCCTTCCATTGTATGGGAAAACTTTGAAGGACTTCGAGGGCTGACATTGCAGAAGGTGCTTGGGCCAAATCTTCAACAATGATGTAGTTTTGGGTAGCACGAGCATGAGGGTTTTGGGTAGCACGAGCATGAGGATTGAAATCCGATTTCTGAGTGATGCCCTTTGGGGGGCGTCGAAGAATTGTGTTGAGGCTTAGTCATTCGATATGAAGAGGACCCTTGGTAGGTGGAGTCGTGGGAGAGGGTTGTACCGAGGAAGGAGGTAGATCATCAACCTTCTCTTTAGAGGGAGAATAATCTTTGGCTAGAGTAGTGAGTGCAACATCACTCTAATTTGAATCACTAGTACACATCAAAACATATGATGTAGTAGAAGATGAGGGTTGGTCATGAATGACCAACTGAGCCTGTTATTGAGACGAGAAGGGTTGGGACAAAACAGTCGGTGCAAGTGGTTTTGGAGCTCCTTGAAGGAACTAAGTGACCTTGAAGCGTCATGGAAAATCCTTCATGTAGTGATCATCACCACAGATAAGACAAGGGTATCGAGGTTTGTGGTTATCCCGATCATCAACAGGGGTAGTTTTGGTTCACTCTTCTTGAGAAGTATTTTTGTCCTCCTTATTCTTACCTCTCCCCTTTTTAGATTTGTTTTTACCGACTGGGGTAGATTGGATTGCATTTACCTCAGAAGTCTTGCCAGTGAGAGGGGCAGGAGACAGATCATTTTAAACATTAGAAGAAGCAGGTTTAGGGTTTTTTCTTGAGGAAGAATGTGGCTGGGCCTGGAAAGTGCCAATCACACCGTCAGCTGCATGCGAGGCAGCTGGAGTAGTTGAAGTTGTGGAAGTGGAAGGACAAGGTAATTCAGGTAGTAAATCATAAAGGGTACCCATTTGCGAGTAAACAAGGTCAAGATATTGAGCACGACTTATAGCCTACTCTTCTATGAACACTCCACCCATGGAAATGTCATGGCCGATGTCGTTCACAAACGATTTGGTGAACCATTTTTCCAGCAATTGATCAGGGAGTTCGAGTTTAATAAGACGTCATTGATGTTGCCACTCATGAATGTGATCGGATATATGAGTGGCCTTGTTCTATTTGAAAGAAGTCAAAATATCGGTCCCCGTGTCATAATGAATCAATAACTGGTAGTGTGTGAGGAAAGCCATAGCTAGGGTGTTAAAGTTACCGAAGAAACCTCATGGAAATTCGATATACCACTTCGCAGTAGAACCTGTGAGGGTTCGTTGAAAAAGATGTAAATGAATAGAGTCATCCATCAATGCGTTGGATGAACACCATAGGTGAAAAGTCATAACATGATTGTATGGGTCCTCTCCCGCTTTGTCGTCAAATTTAGGAATGTTCGATGGTAGCTTGGCTGGTATAGTAGGCCATTGGGGAGAGTGACGAATTGGACCATTTAAAATCCTTGACAAACCTAGAAGATCCAAAGTGGCTATGAAGGGTAACTGTCGATTCACCTGCGGGTATTGGTGGATTTAGGGAGGGACCATAAGTAGTCTGCATATAATGTGAAGACCCGGGCAGATCCAGTGGTGGTTGGAGAGAATAGTAGCTCATAGGATTATACCCTGGAACAGGGACTTGAGTTTGAGCATTTTCCCCCCAAAGGGGATTGAATGAACTGGGATATGGTTGACCCATACTAAGGGGTATTACAGACGCAACTAGAAATTGCTGCCCCCCAGTCGATTGAGGAGGATGTTGTATCAACTGATTCCAATACTGAGCTAAGGAGGGAGGTATGTTTTGCCCATAAGGTGGGGTTGGTCCTCCTATCGAAGGTGGTGTTCCAATTGGGGGTTGTGTTCCAATTGGGATTTGCATTCCAATAGGAATTTTCTCACTGAAAGGGGGTTGAGTCACACCACCTTGGTGAAATTGTCCACCGACGAGAATCTGGTAAGTCAGATTGAATGACGAAATAGCACCTCTAGGATTAAGAATTCCAGTGGAAGACGAAGAAGGTCCTCCAAAAGAAAATTGAGGGAGTGTTGGAATAAAACTGAGAAGAGAGTGCCCAGAAGAAGAAGGACCACCAGGAGAGCCAAATGGGGTTTGCGTAGGAGTGTGAACAGAAGCATTCAATGCATGGTATCTGGGTGGTAGTGTAGGAGTGACATTGGGCGTTCGCGGTGTGTTGATGGAAGCAATACTAACCGCAATAAACATGGTTGGAACACTCGTAGTATCTGTGAGATGGGCCATTTTGACAGGGACGATAAAGTGATAGGTGGTAGTAAATAGTACTGTCTCTGGACTAGAGATTTTGGAAATCATAGGTGGGTTGATTTCGGAAATCACAGGTGAACCTGGACCAAAAAGGTCTCATCAAAAAACACCTGTAGACCAAAAAAGATTTTGGCCTTCTAAGCCTGGAAAGGGTCCAACTGGTGATCCAAAAGACGTAACAACTAAGTCTCGAGAAGAATTCAATTGCATAAATGGTCGCTCAGAATCAAGGTGAAGTCGAAAGTCCTCTCGAGTAGTTGTAATTTGAAAATTTTCTAGAGAGTCAGTTCGTTCCACTTGTGGCGTGGTGACGACTGTGACTTCACTTTGCTAAGGAGAGCCCTTAGGTGTACTTGTAGGCAAGGGTTGAGAACCTTCCAGATGATCTGGAGATAAACCCTGCATTCTACGTGAACGACGTGGAGGAGATATTGTAAACGAGTGACAAAATTCATGAATAAAATCGTATGGTCAACTTTGGTAAACAAACAATACACGCTAGTAAACAAAATCTAGGAAGCAACAACAAGCAAACAAGACCTTCTAATTCTGAAGTCACTAGTTGGTGATGAAATCCAACATCGCAACAACAAGATGAGAAGGGGTTGGGCTAGGGTGGAAAAGTTACGCTAATGACCTGCTTAACGGACTTACACCCTGGTGCAAGATCCCACACATAATCATGGGTATACCCTCCAAGGAGCCTGAGTGATTTTAGTCAACATTAATTCTAGGTACCATGAAGACTTTCCCCTTCACAGTCACCTCGTGTAAAAACCTAGAAAGATAGGCCACTAAGGTTACCACCAACAACAATAAAGAATGGGGGGACAGTCAACAGTCCAATCCACACGCAAGAGCAGGGTATCTAGCCCGAAACCAACTCAAAAGGCTTCCACTCATTATTGTGGGTATACCTCCGAGTGATCCCCATAATGCGTTCAATCTCTACACTGATATCAACAAAGCAGGGTGAGTAAATCTATCAATATCAATGCGACCTCATGTTTGACCCTTGTGTGAGAAGGGCTTCCCAAGACAAGATGTTGCAAATGGAATTTAACACTCCTTAACACAATATGCTATTGTGTGTTTTGTGATTTGGAGAGTGTATCTCTCTTCCTACTCCAAAGTTCTAGCCTAGCTAGATGTTGGTGTAATAGAGCCCTAGAAAATAGTTACTAGGTAAATTTTACAATTGCGCACTGTTATTAAGGCCTGTTGTTACGCAAAGGAAACGAAGAAGAAAATTATGTTGTATCAGACTCTGACCCAACAATACATGGATGAAAATGAAATATATCAATTTTCATTCAATGAATCCTATGTACGAGAGGGAAAGATAAGTTTTCCGGATCAAACTTGGAACTACAAGACACAATTTCCTTTAAAATGCAAATGCAACAAATCATGCAAGAATAACAATTCTCTATTTTTCTTTTTCAATAATTTCAACAATTGATTTTCAATGATTTCTAAAACAAAAATGCTTTTGAAAGAAAAACTTTGTTCTCTTTTCAAAAAGGACCCACACC
>CBVK0101730605.1:0-13634 GCA_900067695.1 Picea abies | reverse complement strand
CATGGTGATGCAACTCATGATCCAGTTTATAAAAGGAAGACCAAAACCCAGATGAGTAAGAAGTAGTCTCATGTAAAGCCAACTGACTCAATCATAAGCCTTTGAGAGGTCTATCTTCAACACTGCCCCTTTTTTATTCTAGGTCTTTATGATGTGCATGACTTCCTATGATACATCGATTGCTTCTTGAATTTTTCTTTCCTCTAGGAAACCAAATTGTTCTTGAGAAATCGATTTAGAGAGGATGCATTTTATTCCTTTGCTTATTATTATAGCAATAATTTTATATATACAATTGCATAAAGAGATGGGTCGATAATCATCCAGACTATCAGGGTCATCTTGCTTAGGGATTAAGGCTATGAAGGTGGCATTGAAAGTGGGGTGAATGAAACTGTTGATTCTAGATACTTCAATGACATGAGGAGGTCTGAACTAAATAAGTCATATAGACCAACAAATAAGTCCATAGACCAACCATCTGGTCCCAAGATTTTGTCTTTTTCAAAAATATGAAGAACTTATTTTAATACTGCTTCTGAAACTTCTGCCATAAGTTCTTCATTCTCCTCCTCTTCAAAAAAGCTTGGGAATATAAGTTCCATCTGTATTACTGCATCAATGGAGGCTCCATTGTCAGCAGAGTATTGAGATTTCAAAAAGGACGATCCCAATCTTGTCATATCTTCAAAAGAGGTTTGGAGTCTTCCCGACTGATCTTTGATACCCCATATAGTATTTTTCATTTTCCTACCTTTTGCATAGGCTTGGAAGAATTTTGTATTCTCATCTCCATTGTGTAACCAAAGTGCCCAACTTTTTTGTCTCCATTCTTCTTCTCTAGCTTGAAGAAGAGACCTTATCATTTTTTCAAGGGACAACAGTAAATATTTTTGTTCTGGAGAGGCAAAGCCTCCTTTGGCAGAGTCATATAATGTTTGAAGGTCAACCTCTGTCTGGATTAAGTCCATTTCTATTTGTTTCTTCCTCTTTTTTCCCCAGGATTTAGTAGTTATTTTTAGTTCTTTAAGATTCCTTGCAGATTGAATGACTTCCCTTTCTGTGTGATCCAAAGGCACCCATACTTCCTCTACTATCTTTTGGAAGGTCTCTTCTTTTATCTAGACCGAATTAAATTAAAAGGGGCTTGCTGGTTTTTTTTAGACTCCTGCCAGTTCAAGAAAAATTGGGAAATGGTTAGATTCCCATCCTGTACCCGTCCATTGTCTAAAAAGGAGTGTATCTTCCACCAAAGAAATGGAAATTAAGAACCGATCCAGCCGCTTTGCAATGTAATCCTCTCCCAGTCTCTTATTTCTCCAAGTAGGACCTAATATGATAGGATTCACATCGATTATCCCTGCAGCTTCTAGTTTGTGAATAGACAAATCTGAGAGGGAGTCGACTTGGGACCTTTGTCCCCAAGATTCAACCGCCCTTATGGAAAAGTTTAAGTCTCCTCCTAGAATGAGAAAGGGATATTTTAAGAAATATTTTTCTAAAAGAGCATTCCAGAATTGGGGATGATTGTGAGAATTCCCATAGATGTTTAAGATGGTAAAGGATCTTCCCAACTCTTCAATGAAAATTTGCATTCCTTGTCCCCCAGGAAAACCCCAAGAGTTTTCAAGATTTATGTTTTTTGGATTCCAACCCATGGCAAGCCCACCTGAGCGACTAGTAGCATTTGATCTGAGAAAATACCAACCTTTTTGAGTTTTTTATGCAAAACGAATGACTACTTCCTCCTCCCTGAGGGTTTCCTGAAGTAAAACAACATCGAGCTATGCAAGCTCCAATAAAGGTTTGAGGGAGAGACACTTTGAGGGGCTCGCCAACCACCAATAATTAAAAGAGAGCTATTTCATTTGGGAAACCCTGCTAGGGAAGGATTTTCTCTAAGTGCCTCGAAAATAGAGAGTCGATGTCCAACTGCCATATCCATGGATGTTTGAGATTGTGCTTTTGATAAGAGGGATTTTCTTCCTCTCCCTTTTTTTGAATCATGAGAAGGATTTAAACCTAGTCCAGTAGGAGGAAGGGAAGGAGTAGGAGTAGAGGGGATTGACTGGAACCTCAAGTTGTAACAAAAAGACTCTTCGTCAGAGAGTAGAGAGGAGTCTTGACTTTGGGAAGGGGGGAAAGGGTCAGAAGGGGACAAGGAAGCAACAAAGGAAAGACTAGATAGGGGAGGACTTGGGGGAAAATATTACGATAGATCTGAAGCCAAGAGCAAGGAGGGAATATTTTTCAACATGTTTGAGTCCAAAAAATTATGGGTAAAAGACTGTAAAAACTTGAAATTTACAAAGAAGGGAGAGAGTGGAGGCATACCCAATTGTGCTTCAATGCCATTTTTTAGCAGGGTCTCAGGTAATGAAGGGGATGGTCTCTCCCCCATGATGCCAAACCACCTCCTTTGTTGATAAGGAAATGTGGTCCCTTAGCCCCTAATGGGCCAAAGTATCTGACTTTTTTGTAGTCACCTCTGGCTACGCCCTAACCGCGACCCTCGATTAAGAAGAAGGCGACACCATACCTCGGCTCAAGAAAAAATAATATAGGGACTTTTGAGCTTGGCTCGGTCTCTGCACAAAACAACTCTTCATGGGAAGGGAACAATCGACTACCCTGTGACCATGCTTATGGCACGTGTGGAATTTGAAAGGATTTCCCTCATAATCCAATGGCTGTCGGAAAGTGTTTCCATCACGCATGAGAAACACAGTGTTGAGAAGACCCTTTATGATGTTAAGGGACACTAAGATATGGGCGAATGACATTTTTTTGGAAGTGGAGAAAGACACATCCAATTTCATAAAGGAGCCCAGAGTGTTGATGATTTTTTCAAAACATTTCTAGCTCCAACATTCCGGTGGAAGCCCAGGAAGACGAACCCAAATTGGAAGCTCATCGATCCTTTCACGGTTAGCATCAAAGAAAGGGGTCCATCTTTTCATAAAAAGGGGGGTCGAGTCTATGGACCATGGTTCCCCAAGAATTATACACACATCTAAAGTTGAATGGAATTTGAACATAAACCAACCTTTTGTAGGAGAACAAACCGAAGGTAATTTAATCACTAGATGCTTCCATGAAAAGGAGACCCACTCTAAGAGCACTTCACGACTGAAAAATCTCGCATTTGCACACCCCACCACAACATTCTTTGCAATAATAGGTACCTCAGGTAACATGACGTTGTCTCCCAATGCCAAAGAGGGCGAAAGAGGGTCTAGAGAGATATCAGGTCAAGCTTTTTCTGCTTCTGGACCGAGGGGTCACCCACACAAAAAACCTGCTTGTGAAAGCTAGTGTTTAGACTATTGGTTTGGAGAGGAGGAGGGGGGCACATGGGGGATCGCTTCCAGTGGGGTAAGGTGAAGAAGAGAGGGTTAAGAAGTCATTTAGATCCAAAGTAGAGGGAAAACCCAGTTCCGGGAGGGAGGAAAAAATGGAGCAATAAGGGAGAGAGCATGGAAGCAGACCCGCCAAACTGGGTAGAGTAAAAAAAGCCCCTAAGTTTTTTGGCTGATTAGGAAAAGAGAAATGACCAATAGCCTTAAACGCCTGGATTTTTGCAAACCCTCGATTCGGAAGGGGAAAGGGACCCTGTGAGAGAGGAGAAGAGACAAAACTCCACGAGTTTGAGGGGACCTCCGAAGGAGAAAGAGGGATATCCCCCCTAAACAAAGGGTCGACATTCAAAGCACCTAGAGAGCCACCCAAAGAGAACATCTGGAACCCCGAGGAAGCCTATCATGCTGGGTCCAACGAGAGAGCGGTCCTCACACAATCGACCAGGGGCGACGAATCCGACAGACCAATGCTAGAGAAAGATCCACCTAGAAAATTACAAATGAGTTGTCCACTAGAGAGGTCATAACCATAATCTACTAGCTCAGGGGCGACGAATCCGACAGACCAATGCTAGAGAAAGATCCACCTAGAAAATTACAAATGAGTTGTCCACTAGAGAGGTCATAACCATAATCTACTAGCTCATCCATTCTCTTGACCACCAACGCTCCCGAAAAAATCTCAGAAATAAGAAAACAAACTTAGTGCCAAGGGAGAGTTGCGGATTTGATAAAACAAGACCTAGACTGCCTGCGGCTAGCGTTTCCACAAAGAGCCATCATATCTGCCAATTTCATGTTGTATTATATGTTCTTACATCCTACCATTACTCTATTATACATGTTTAAAGTGATTTTGAATAGCAGCCGGGTATACATGAATACTTTGATTTCCCATATTTTTCTGAAGACTTATTCCGACTCTTGCTCACAAAAATCTGTATATACAAAATGATATATGCATGTTGTTCCAAACTTTTGAAGGATTGAAAAATAAATATTAAAAAAAAAAAGTTTTCTCCTAGCAAGTCTGCATGTATTGTTCCATCTTCTATCTCTTTAGAACTCCAATATTCCATAACCAGAGCCATGACTAAACTGCTTGAATGAATTTTAATGAAATGTTGTTTATTTTTTTTTACATACATTCAAAAGTGGGCAGTGTATTTGATATATTTTATGGATGGGAAATGTTATTATTGCATGTTTCTAGATGATATTTTCTAGCAGAGGATCAAGGGGACCCCATAGGGGACAAGGAAGAAGACCTAATGTTTTTTTGGCAAGGAATGAATAAAATAATAAGGTTCTCTATTGTATTTGATGCCAACTATGATGAGTTCAATCATTTGGCACAAAATGGGCACCTTTTCTTGGGTGGAAAACAAGCTTTTCCTTAGCCCTTGAGACCTATACATGCACCTCTGCAACCCCACCTGAGTATAGTTGATATCCCTCTGTATCCACAACCTGGCCCAATTAATGATGGATGGGAAACAAATAAGGACAAACTTGTTTCAGGGATGCTAAAAGGACCAACATTTGTGAAAAACAACCCAACCTGAACTTGTTGTTGCCTCTATTGCTAATTTAGCTAACTCTTTTGCTCAAAATCAACCATATATTGATATTAAATCCTCTTCTTTAAAGTCACCTGCAAATGAAAAAGGGAAGAAGACAATGAAATAATCATTAATCTTTGAAACCTCAAAACCTACTTATGTCCACTATAAGGCAAGTACAAAGGAGCTAGAAGGAGAGGAGAAGAGGGAAATTTCTCATGTGGACATGTTTCTTGAGATATCTTAGTACTGACACTTCATGCTTATGATAAATATGATGACGTGGATACAAATTTGACTTGGTTTGACATTTTCAAATTTTGACTATTAAAGACATTATAATTTTGAAAAGATCAAGTTTTATATCAATGATATTTGGAGGGACATGGCAGTAATATTATATATTATTAAGTTAGTTGTTCATATTATGATCACATGTGGTGCATCATTTATTGTTCCATAAAGTATATATGAATGTTTAAGTGATGTAAGTTCATAAGCCTAGTGGTATTAGTGGGACCCATGTCTATCTTACAAAATGTTATTAAGTAATTCCGAAATGTTTTTTATTTCATTGATCATATTTTCTCCTTTATTTCTCGAAAGCATTTATTTTATATATTTATATATATCAAAGATGGTTGAAAACTGATTAGTTTGAAAAGAGTACAAGAAGAGGAGAGATCAATGAAGGAGGAGAGGAAAACTTGTGAGAGCTATGCTAAGGCTTAGAGAGACATTCTGCAATTTATTATCATTCATTCGTACTAAGTTTTTTTGGGGTTGAATAACTTTGTTGTCAAAAGGAATTTCTTTAAAAGTGACAAGGAAAGGGAAAGTGAGGCCAGTTTGATCTTATTTTAAGGTTATTTATCTTATGGATGGTTTGGTGTTTAAAAATTCCGATTCTATTTAGTGTTAATTAGCGCCATCTCATACAGATTCTTAAACTGTGGTTTCACAATACCTTAAGAAAAGCTTGCATGTATTACCACGACATTTTTTTAAATAATGAAATGCAAAGGGTTTTTACATCCTACCAAATCCATGACTAAACTTTTTGAATGAATTTTAATGAAATATTATTTATTTTTGTTTACATACAGTCAATAGTGGGCAATGAGTTTGATATATTTTATGGATGGGAAATGATATTATTGCATGTTTCTAGATGAGCCTTTTCAACAGAGGATTGAGGGGATCCATGAGGGGACAAGGGATAATACCCAATTCTTCTTGGAAATAAGGAAGGAATAAAAGAATACGGTTCTCTGTTCACTTTGATGCCAACTCTGAGGAGTTCAATCATTTGGCACAAATTGGGCACCTTTTCTTGGGTGGACAACAAACTTTGCATCAACCGTTGAGACCTGTAAGTGCACCTCTGCAACCCCACCCAAGTATAGCTGATATCCATTTGCATCCACAACCTAGCCCAGTCAATGATGGATGGGAAACAAACCAAGACAAAACTATTTTAGGGAATGCCAGATTGGCCTAACAATCGTGAAAAACAACCCCAACCCGAACTTGTTGTTGCCTCTATTGTTGCTTCAACTAACTATTTTTCCCAAAATCATCCATACATTGAGATTAAATCCTCTTATTTAAAGTCACCTGCAAATGAAAAAGGAAAGAAGCACATGAATTAATCATCAAGCTTCGAAACCTCAAAACCTACTTCTATCCACTCCAAGGAAAGTACAAAGGACTTACAAGGAGAGGAGAAGAGGGAAATTTCTCACATGGACATGTTTCCTGAGATATCTTATTACTAACACTTCACACTTAAGATAACTATGATGATGTGGATAAAACTTTGACTTGGTTTTACATTTTCAAATTTTGAGTATTAAAGACATTATATTTTTGAAAAGATCAAGTTTTATATCAATGATATTTGGAGGGACAAGGCGGTAATATTATATATTATCAAGTCTTTTGTTTATATTATGATCACATGTGGTGCATCATTTATAGTTTCGTAAAGAATATTTGAATGTTTAAGTGAAGTAAGTTCATAAGCGTCATGTGGTATTAGTGGACCCTTGTCTATCTTACGAAATGTCATTAAGTAATTCCCAAATGTTGTCTTTATTTCATTGATCCTATTTTCAACATTGTATTAGTGGACACCCTTCATTGATCTCTCCTCTTCTTGTACTATTTTCAAGCAATTATTCAGTTTTCAAATGTCTTATATGTGTGTGTGTTACACACACACACACACACACACACACACACACACATATAAGACATTTGAAAACCAGTTAATTGTTTGAAAAGAGTACAAGAAGAGGAGAGATCACACACACACATAAGACATTTGAAAACTGGTTAATTGTTTGAAAAGAGTACAAGAAGAGAAGAGATCACACACACACACACACACAAGACATTTGAAAACTGATTAATTGTTTGAAAAGAGTACAAGAAGAGGAAAGGTCAATGAAGGACGAGAGGAAAATTTGTGAGAGGTACATTGTGGGTACACTAAGGATTTGAGAGACATTTTTCATTTTATTATCATTCATTCGTACTATTTTTTTTTAGGGATGAATAACTTTGTTGTCAGCAGGAATTTCTTTAAAAGTGACAAGGAAAGAAAATGTGAGGCTGGTCTAATCTTGTTTTAAGGTTATTTATCTTCTGCATGGTTTGCTTTTTAGAAGTTATGATTATGTTCATAGCTAATCAACACCATCTTTTGTAGATTATTAAACTGTGGTTTCACAATACTTGAAGTGGTCTTGGCCAGATTGTAGGATCATTTTCGTTTTATTGTACTTGGTTACTTTCGTATGATTCCAATTGCATCTTAAGGTTCTAGAGATATTTCTGGTCCGAAGTTATTTTGTGAGAATTGAAAATTCAATAAAGATCATTGTGTTGCTTCCATATCTTATCTATTCACGATTTAAAGTGACAATATTTGTTTAATTGGTCTGTTATATATTTCTTTTATAATAGAATTTGTTTTCTGTTTCACTTTTTTTTTTTAATATTTTTTATTTTATTTTTTTTATGTTATAGTTGACTCTTCAATTGTATTATTATCATTGTAATTCCACTGTGTGTGTATTTTTTAATGGGGATTTGTTTTGAAGAAAACTAAAAATTCTAAAACTTTAAAACTAAAATGTTGAAGCCTCATGGGCATAAATTTCATAGAATATATTACGGCTTAAAGCTTAGGGTATTATTTTTGCCTACCCCACTTAGCCTTACGAGGTTTGAGATGTTTTGAGCGAAACTTCAAAGTTTCTCTATCAACATATCTTTGGCGACCATACCAAGGACGAACAATTTCCCTTGATTCTTTCTTCTGTATACCACAATTGAGCTTTTCATTTTCACTGATGACCTCATCTTTATCTTGTCAGCTTGATATCCAAATCCAATTTCTTGACCAAACTAACACCATTTCTTGCCTCTTTGATTATATCTTAGAAACTGCTATCACTTGTGAACAACTTGAACATTCTTGGAATATTATTGCTCGAGAAGTTAAATTACAAGAACAGAGAGAGAACCATCAAAGGTAGGTTTAAAATCGTCCTTCTTGACCTTGAGTTGTTTGATGACCACTCATTTACGATCTTCACATGGAGCTAGGGGTAAATCTCTTGAATTTAAATTGCGAGATGAAAAAAGGTTTTAAAAATCCCTCATAGGAAACTTTGTAAATCCTTATTTGACTTCGAAATAGAGGATACAAGCCTTTCATGAACTTTTTCACCAAGGAAACAAATCATGTATTCTTCGTCAGGTTCAAGTCAAGCCTCTACTTCTCAATCCTCATCTTCATAATTGATTGGTAGAATCTATAGTCACTTCAATCTCGTCCAATCAAGAACTAATCTAGCAAATGTCATTTGGAAATATGGATTGTTCCAATTCGAAGAAGATGTTAATACCACTCTGTGGCATGTGTCCTTTGAATTTGAATACTACAACTACCCCTCTTCCAAAATTTGCCCAAATTTGCAGGCACTGGAACTATTTATGTAAATGAGCATTTGATTTCTTTCTTTAATGCCTACGATAATATTGATGCTAATGATAATGATACATGTATGAGACTTTTTTTCAGTTCTTTGGAAGGGAAGGAAGCTATTGATTTCTTTGAATTTCCTCCTAAAATTTTTAGTACTTGGGCTGAACTTTTATGTTAGTTTAAATCAATGTATGGACATCCTCAAAGCCCAACATATTTGCTGAAAAGTCACAATAATTTGACCTATAATCAAGGTGAAACCATAAAGGCCTTCATTTACGTTTCACTGAATTATATAATCAGATTCCTCAAATAATAAGGCCTTGTAATCAAGTTACCCTTATGCATGATTATAATGCCTTACCCTCTTCTTATTGTCATAGACTAGAAGAGGAAAATGCAAATACTTTAGGGTCAGCCTTGAAAACTTACCTCGAATATGAAGAATGAGTCTTCCTCTAGAAGAACCCAACAAACACGCTGATTTAACAACTGTCTTACAATTGGTGAAAGATATGAATAATGAAATGATTTCCTTTGAGAAAAGGGTAGTCACTCAACCAACCTAAGAAATATTTGCACAAGCTTCGCTTCATAATCAAAATCAGTGAAAGATATGAATAATGAAATGATTTCCTTTGAGAAAAGGGTAGTCACTCAACCAACCTAAGAAATATTTGCACAAGCTTCGCTTCATAATCAAAATCAAACTTTTCAGCCCAAGACCACTCTTTCTCATGCCTTGTGAAATTTTTTGTGAAAAAAATCATGAAGAAAGTACTTGTGAACTTAGAAAAAATGCTAGGGTGAGTATTTACGGAAAAAGGCTTGATTCTACTAGTGTTGCTTTATATTGGGCTCATGAGGATGATGTCATGTTAGTTGATACCATAAACCATTTTTATTTTAATAAAGACAAGCATGGGTCTTAAAAGACCACTTCCACTCATAACTATTCTAAATTAGCTTCTAAACAATCTGAGGCATCTAACACCCCAAGTTCAGTAGATCATACAACTAAGATTGTTCAATAGTCTAGAAAAAATTCTTCATCTTCTTCCTCCCCGTTTCAAAGGTACAATATATTGAAACAAATTGCTACCATTAACACATATGCTATTCTTTTAGATATGGATATCGTTCCTGAACAATAAGAGCATTTAAAAAACCTTATTGAGGGTAAAACCTCAAATATAGCAAGTCTGACTATTAAGGAAGATGAATCTTTAGAAAATAAGGTTTTAGCAGTGAATCCTTCTAGGAAATCTGTTAGAACCCCTCATTTTTATTTTTCTATGGAAGTTATGGATACAATCCCACCATGTTTTCTTATTGATGGCAATTTTGGGCCAAATTTTATGTCCAAAATTATCATGGAGGACCTCGGTTTGTCTTGAATCAATGAGAACTCGAAGAATATGTTGGCTTACAATAACCAACAAAAATCCACTATTGGTGAAATTAAATATGTTACTCTAGTGCTTTGTGCCCATCCTGAAATATGCACAACGTGTAATATACAAGTAATTGATATGCATGTAAGTAATTATTCAATTATTCTTGGTTGAGACTAGTAGGCCTTAACAGAAGGATATATGTCTATGGATGGAACTCATAAGTCTCTACCTAAGGCATGTAAAAATATAATTGTCATTCATGAAGGTCAAATTTCCCCATATATTGAGAGTATTCCTCAACCCCATGTCAACTTCATTGAAGAAGGCATCAATGTTTATTCTATCTTCCTAGAAGAATTATGCTACACCACCCATTGACTACCATGATCAAATTTGGCATATGCACTTTGATGGAGCATGCTCAAGTGAGGGTAAAGGTGTTGGGATTGTACTATATTCTCCTTTGGGAAAAATACATATTTTCTCATATAGACTTGAATTTTCTTGCACAAACAATGTAGCAAAATTTGAAGCTCTCACATTTAGCCTTGAAAATGTTGTTATTTTAGGATGTCGGCATTTAACAGTGTTTGGTGATTCTAAACTAGTCATGAATTTGATCAAGAAGATTTATAACCCATACAATAAGCTTTTGAAAAGATACATACATGGAGCTTGGGATTTGAACTCATAATTTTTATCATTTAACATTACTTACATGTGTAGAGAGTTAAATTCCATGGTTGATAGGTTAGTTGTGTATGTAGATCATCTAGAAAAATAGTTACTCCCGGAATGACCATTGTGTATTCTTATTTTCTTGTATCACCCACATATACCTGATAACATGGAGGCTTGGCAAGTTTTTCCCAATAATGAAATCATTTATGCTTTAATAAAAAATGAGCCCCTAAATAAGAGTGAAATCATCTCTCTAGATGATAATAAATTTTCAAAAGATTAACACCTCTCGAAGGATCTTTCTTCAAGGAACTTGGCTCAACATGTTGAACCAAGTTTCATTATCGAAAATGATGATGTTTCCTTGTCTTCCTTGTTTCTAATTGAATATGAAAATATTGATATGGCAAATCATCCTAGGTATCAGGATATCATTTATTATTTGCAATATGAATGTTCTCCTGGTAACTTACCAAACCATGAGCAAAGGAGGCTTCATCTGAAAGATTCTAAATATCTTATTCTGGGTACTATGTTTTTCTGTAGGTCTATTGATGGGATTTTATTGGGTTTCATTAATGAAACAATTTCTCAAACCATGCTTGAAAAGTTACACAAAACCGTTAACTCTGATATTCAAATTGGCAATCATTTTGCTGGAAAAGCTACTACTCATAAAATCTTGAGGACGGGTTATTATTGGCCATCCATTTTTAAGGATTCATACAAGTTTGTATAGGCTTGTGATGAATGTTAAAGGATTAATGACAATGATAAATTCTCTGCTATGCCTTTACAACCTATTATATTTGAGTTCCCATTTTCAAAATGGAGATTAGATTTTATAGCGCCAATTAATCCTCCTTTTGTTGGTCATGTTTTCATTTTGACTGCTAAAAACTACTTCACAAAGTGGGTTGAAGCAGTACCCCTTAAGCATGTCAAAGATGAACATGCGATTTCTTTTCTTGTAACAAATGTATTTTCTTGATTTAGTTTACCAATTGAGATTTTTTTTATAATGGACTAGCCTTTGTGTCTGGGAAATTGACTCATTTTTGCAATAAGTTTGGAGTGAAGAATTATACTTCATCAACATACTACCCTCAGGGAAATGGGCAAGTTGAGTTCACAAACAAAAATTTGGTTAAAATATTGAAAACGATCATTAGTGACAAGCCACTCCAATGACATTCTTTGTTGGCATATGCCTTATGGGCAGATCAAACAACAACAAAAACTAGCACAAGATACATCCATTTCCAACTGCTATATGGCCAAGAAGTTTTTATGCATGTAGAACTTGAATTACCCTCTCTTAGATTAGACTTTCAGGCTGAAGAGTTGAAATCAACATATATCCCTCAAATATTTAATGCTCTGTAAGCTCTTGAGGAAGAAAGAAACTATGCTTTGACTAAATTAAATAACAACTAACAAAATGTTAAGAAATACTTTGATAAAATGGCTAAAACAACCATATTTGAAGTTGGTCAAAAGGTTTTATTGTGGGATTATGCTCATGTTGAAAAATGGAAACATTCTAAGTTCCATAAATTGCGGCCAGGTCCATATATGTTGTCTGTGTCATAGAAAATAATTCATATTTACTTAAGGATGAGAACAACTGACCTGTCTCTTACACCACTAATGGCTCATACTTAAAACATTATGAATTTGACATAAAGGAAAAAAAATAAATAAATAAAAATTGTAAGTAAAACTGTAAATAAATAATGAGTTTTCTTTCATGTTTAGTTTTTCAATCTTGTTTTATGTTTTTTTGGTTGTTTTCTATTATTTTCTTTTATTTATATTCAGATCAAGTCTACGATCGAGCTTAGACCAAACCAATTTTGTCATTTAACATGTATTTGCAAAGTTATTACTGATTAATCTAAGTATTGATGAACCCAAACATTCAAATGAATAAATACCTCTTGTGTGTGTGAAACCTTGTTGTGCTAAGTACATGTTCATTTTTCTTAGTTATTTATTGCATGAAATAAAGTGAGCAACTCTTCCCAACTCTTGTTTTCTTTCCCTTACTCCATCCCAAGAGAGAATCTTTAGCACACATGACATTGATTAGGATATTGCTTCCTTATTGCAATTATCGATCTACGTATTTTGGTGTTCATGATATGTCCTAACCAGTTCAATATAAATCTGAGCATGCATGATCGTTGTTTTTTTTTAACAAAAACTGAGAAATTTTATTATTAAAAAAAGGGTGAGGTAAAAACCGCGAAGGAGTTGCAAAATCTTGAAAAATTCGAGCCAACTCGGTGCCTCAAATAGACAACTACTACAGAATACTGATGAATTTTTCAAATACTCAAATGAAATCTTCACATAGAACAACCTTACTGAATACACTCGAAAAAAGACTCCAAGGATAAACATGAAGAGACACTGCATCTAAATTAACTTGTTGGGGAAGAGCTCATCTTTTTTCTTGACTTGTGAGCTTGACTTCGTGTTACCATTAGCTGTGATGTTACATGTACTTTCTTCTTCTTTCCAACTACCATCCAAACTTCGTTTGTAAATGTTTGACCATGTGTAATGTCTATGATACCTGGATTTTCTTGATCTGAAGCTTCTTGTTTTTCTTGATCCAAAACCTCAACAACAT